>PVKM010028740.1:0-18121 GCA_004027735.1 Carollia perspicillata
TATTATCTATAGGAGAATAAAGATTCTGATGACTGCTGATTTCTCATCAGAAGCATGGAGACCGATGGGAAGTGGTGCAACAGCTTTCAAGTGCTAGAAAAGAGAACTATCAATGCAACATTCTATAGTTAGGAAAATGTCCTTTAGGAGTGAAAGTAAAATAAGCATTCTTGGATGAAGGAGAGTGAAGTTAATTTACTGCTAAAGGAAGTTTTTGAGAAAGAAGGGAAATGATACTAGAAGGAAACTTGGAACATCAAGAATAAAATAAATGCAACAGGAATGGTAAATATCTGGATAGATATAATAGACTATTCTCCTCTTGAGTTCTTTCAAAAACATTTGATGGTTGAAAATGAAAAATTATAGCCTCATCCTATAGGGTTTTTAGTTTGTGTTAATGTAATATATGATAATTACAATAGCTAGGGAGGGGCGCATAAAAAGGATCAATATGGTGGTAGGGTTCCTACATTCCACCTGGAATGGTAAGGTATTGCGTCTAAGAAGATTATAAAGAGTTAGGTGTATACACTACAATCCCTAGAGCAACCACTAAAAACCTATGCAAAGAGATACAGTCAAAACCACAATAAATTAAGGTCAAATACTAAACAATGGTTCAAACAACCCAAAAGAAAGCAGGAAAGAGAAAACGGATGAATGAAAAACAGAATATTTTAAAAAATGATACACCTCAATCTAAACGTCTCAACAATTATATAGTAAACGTAAGTGGTCTGTCTACACGTATCAATCAAAAACAGAGATGATCAAAATAGAATCAAGAAAATCATGCCCTCCTCCATGGCTGTCCACCAGAAACTCACTTCACACATAATGATGTAGGTAGGTTGAAAGAAAAAGGGTATGCCACATATAAATAATAAATGAAAAATAAAATAATAAATGGAAGAAGATTTAACAAAAACACACAGATTAAAGCAGCACTGCTCTCTGTTTCTCCTGGGAAGATATCTGCCATTGAAGAACCCCGACACTACAGTAGGAAGGAAGCCCATTTGATTACTTAAGGGAAATTGGTTTGAGTAATCATCAGCTCTGCCTAAGCTGTTTTTTATTTTCAAGTGGGTTAAATACAAGCTTAATTAAGAACAAATTAATGTTTCTTCTGCCATTTCAAAGGGAGCCTCACACTTCCACGGATGTTTTTGAGCCATGACAAACACCATGAAGTACAAAGACTGATTTTAATTCCAAGGCAAAATCAACCTGCATTTCACATATAATCCTTTAAATGAGAGGTTCAGTCCCCAAGCTCACATGTGGCTCTAAGTGTTTATTAAACATCATAAATACATCAGACTTCTACATGAGCTCACAGATAGACAGGCACATGCAGGCAGGTCACGGCTCCTTGGAAAACCACCCGTGTTCTCTTCCTCAGCTCTGGTGGGTAACACATATGGTTCCCGTCAGTAGCACTCATTTAGGGAGATAAAAATCCTGCAACAGCTAAGTTCAGCCTCTCTCCAGTGGCCCTTTCCTTTGATTTCCAAGATATCAAGTGACTATTCACTAAACCCTGTAATTGCCAACCTTACGCAGTCCCACCTCTAAAAGAAGAGGAAAGAAATAGCCCATTATTAAAAATCTGTTTTTTCAGTACATCGCATAATTAACCTATCTTAATTATTTCTAGTAGTATTTTTCTTTATTAATTTTTAAAGAAAAAAAACTATTGAAAGATGCATGCGTTGATTAGCTGTAAGTAAAAACTATGAAAAATTATTTAGGGACCCAGGGAATAATTTCACTGTTAATATACAGCATTAAATATATTTGGTTCATGCTCACAATGTTATGGACATGAGGAAGTTTCTTTCTTGAAAACTTTTACAGATATGAAGCCAGCATGTTTCCTTCCAGCCTGGCTTGAATTCAACTTGAAACATTGTTTTCCTCCTTTTTTGTTCTTCCTGTCCTTAACTTTTTTTCTGCAATGTGAAAATACAAGGCAGATGTCTTCATCTCGCTGGAATGCTTTTAACCTTAATGAAGGGTTGTAATAAATCAGTACTTTTCAACCTGCTTTCTATCATCAACACATCCATACTTTTGAGATATTAGTCTCCACCGATATTATTAGAAATAATTAGGACAAGTTAGAACTTACAGTTATATGTTGATGGACATATAGTTGCTATTTGTTAATTATCTTTAATATATAAAAAGTTATCTTGTTCATATATCTAGAAATTAGTTATTGGACAAGATCTTTTTTAAAAAAGTCAACCAGTAATTTATTTAATGCTAGAATACATGTGGAATGTGTACACATATTTATATACAAGATACACACAGATATAAAGAATTGTAAAAGTATATTTGGGTGATTTTTGGAAAGTTACATGTGTAGATTATATCAATTTACAAATAAACTAGGAAATGAAGAATATTTTTTGCTTTAAGATTTTCTTGATAGTATTATAAAATTAGAATTTACCTTTTCTTGGCCAGATAAGGTATTTCATTATTTCACACTTTATACTTTTAATTTAGTCAGCATTCATAGTTGCCAGTTTCTTCGATAAACAAAATTCAGTACTCTGAACTCTTCTCATTAATACACAGAAGAAAAATAACCTGCAAAACTGCAGCCCCAAAAGAGTAAGGTGATATAAATAACCTCATAAAATGTGACATCTTGGTGACCTATTTTAAATGGATGAAACTTGGTGATAGCAAAACAAATCACTACTTTCCAAGATCCCATGAATTAAAATGCAGCTAGGATTAATGCTAAAACCCTCAACTAACAATGATTGCATCTGAAGATGCAATGGATTAGAATAAGCTTGCAGTATACGAAGCTAAGATAAATTTTTTTGATGGTGACATCCATAAGGAAATTTTATAAGGCAAACTAACTACCTATCTTGATTCTCAAATGTTTGAAAAAGCTGTTCCAGCTTCCAATGAATCAAACCTACTCATTCATCTTTCAAGAGGCCATAAAGTTTCATGCATGAAACTCTGGATCAGAAATGACAAGATTTAGGTTAGGGGCCTCCCTCTCAAAAAAGAACCAGGCCACCCAATTCTTTGGAATCCTTCTGCCACTTTATATTTCCTCCCACCTGGGCAACCAGGTTATAAAAGCTCTTTATATACTGAGCCCACAAGGTGATGAAGTCTGAAGACTTAGTTTCCAATGTCAGCTCTGCCACTGGGCGACACTGAGAAGATAACTTGCCTTGCAAGCCTCGGTTTCACCATTTATAAAGTAGGCTGCAGGTATTCAGAGGAGGCGTGGGAAATGGCTTGTGAATAGCGAGGTGATACTCAGCTCTTCAGGCAGACTGTGCAGGGTATTGTACCTGCTGCTGGTGGTTTAATCTTTATTGACCTGTCTGACCTTCAGCACTTACAACTTCCTCTTTTCATTCCCAATTCCTTTCCAACATAGCATACATTTCTCTGATCGTAATTCCAGGCAGAGTAGGAAAAGACCTCAAAACTGATCAGTTTGAGAAACAAGGGCCCAGAGAGGGAAGCCAAAAGCCCTCAAAGGAGTCAGGATTTGAATCCAGGTCTTTGAACTGCCAATGCAACACTCTATTGTCTCTTTAATTCCTTAATTCATTCATTCTACAAACATGTATTGAGGATCTGTTTTGTGCTAGGCTTCATCTTTCTCTCAAAAAATAGCCTGTAAGAGTATTAGAACATCTTTCAATCCTGATGTATATGGTCAAGTTAGTATTCTGGTCATAATTTAATCATTACTAGGCCACAGTTTTATAGTTATAATATTTTTTGTTATAGTTATTATTGACACTGTTATTATTTCTAAGGACGCCTTCCTTTCAGTGGGCACTTAGAAGGAAGTACAAGGGAGAGAGCTCTGGATAAAGCAGGAGCACTTGGACCCCGGATGGCTGAGGCACCCCAGCCAGACTCTCAGAGCTTTAATGATAGCGGAGTATGAGACCCACAGCTTTGCATGATTCACTTTCTTGAGCTTGACTTAATTAGAGGTTGCGTTTCTGGATAGACTGTAGAAGCATTTACTATTATTTCAAGGAGCCAAAGTAGTTTAGTTCAGCCAAAAAAAGTTAAACTGCTTTCTTTCCATCATTGTGCCTACTTCCTTGAGGCCCAGTGGGTGAGGACTTTGCATTTCCTTGTTTGAGAAGATGCTACTTTTGGGTGTCCACGTTGCTTTGGCCTGACCAGCTACCGTTCTCAAATACACAGGCCTGTTAAGGCTATTCTAACTCCAGATGAGTGAGGTTGCTCACTGGTCTGGCTGCAGTCTGCATTAGTGTTCCAGTGATATTAAAAAACTCACTGTCAGAGTGTAATTTGCCTCTCCAAAATCTTCTCTTCTCCCACGACTGTAGGTGGTGGGCTTAATGTTTTGATAAAGCTCTTCCATCACTAAAAATACACTATGAGTGAAGACTATTGAACTGGGAATACATGCAGGCTGGTTACAGTGAGCAAGTCAAACATTAAAAACATGTATTAATAAATCTTCTCACAAAATCTGAAACAGTTGTATTTGTCTAGGTTAAGAAGAGGTATATGACATGTAATAAATTGACTATTTTGAATCGAGGAGTTTGGGCAATAGGTTACATTTAGAACATTGTATGATTTAGTGGCACAAATTTCCTTGATAAAAAACGGATGTAAAGAATAAAACCTTCCTTTGACTAATTCAGTTTGGAATACCCATCACACCAATATACTTTTTTACACATTTATACTCAATCCATAGGCTAAATGACGTCCAGTTGTCTCTAGGATTAATGCATGACAACTTCAGCTCACACTAAGGTCTTAGACTACGCCCATTTATTTCAACTACTCTGGGGGCATTTAGCCAACACTTAGGTTCATGTTTGGGTTGTGTAACGTATTTTTTCTCTAACTACACCCATTTTATCATCAGACCTCTATTTTCTTCTTTTCAATCAATGAATCATATCAGCTTCAAATAACCTACCGTCCAGGATTTTTCACACTTAATCACTTATTTTCTTTGTTCACAAGAAGAAAAGAAAAAAAAAGAGTGTTTCTGCTCCATATGAGTCTACAGATAAACTACACAGAAGTAAAGCAGTTTGCCCTATGGTTAATTACGTAGACGTAGCTGAATAATGAAGGGCTGATGCTATAAAACAACACTATTTTTTAATTGCATTACATTTACCGGGATGATATTGGGTAGTAAGATTACATAGGTTCTAAGTGTACAACTCAGTAACACATCATCTCTATATTGACTTGTACTGTGTCTTCACCACCCACAGTCAAGTCCCCTTTTGTCACCATGTATTTGACCCCCTTTACCCTTTTCTGCCTCCAGCCCACCCTCTTTTCTCTCTGGGAGCCACCATACTGTTGTCTGTGTCTAAGAGTTTTTTGTTTGTTTAAAACAATGCTATTTTTATCTATAGTGAACATCTTATCTGAAAAAATAATTTTTTGTTTTTAGCATATTTGAAATAGACTCCTATGAGTTTATGTTTTCCTATTTTATTTATACATGATATATGTGGAAAAATAATTGATCATTCTGAGTGTTTTTTAAAAATAAGAACATGGAATATTTTTAAAAATTTCTGTTTGAAGATGAAGTAGTCCCTTAGCAGTTGAGGGCAGCTACCACACTTTCAGGAGTCCACCCCAATCTTTGAAGGCTTCCCCTGTGGTTTTAAGGGCCAGAGCAATTCTAGATTACTAGAGGGAGCCACTCATGAC
The DNA here is from genome assembly GCA_004027735.1 of Carollia perspicillata. Taxonomy (NCBI): domain Eukaryota; kingdom Metazoa; phylum Chordata; class Mammalia; order Chiroptera; family Phyllostomidae; genus Carollia; species Carollia perspicillata. The sequence goes on from PVKM010028740.1 coordinate 5,734, forward strand.
CACAGGCGAGGAGCAGGGTCTTGCAAAGGAGAAATCCCAGCCACTGTGCATCCTACTCACCGAGCAGGGCAGGATTAGGCAACAACCCAATAGGATTTTAAAATATGTTAGCTTTCTTTCACACACTATAATACAGTGTTCCAAATGCTAGTGACCATAGAAAATGAATAAAATAAGGGGTATCTTTTTCCCCCATCATAAATCTGTCACAGGGGAAATGCTACGCATTAAACAGTCTGGTATAGGACAGTGCGCTTCCTTCTCTCCTCAGCTGGCTCCCCTGCAATTTCTCTATCCTTCATGACACCTGTACCAAATGCAATGGAACAAAATATAAAGCCTCAGGTAGAGGTGCAAGTCAATGGAAAGGTGACGGACCAACTGTCTCAGCCCCTCCACTGCCCATTTGATATACAAACAAGAGAAGGTTGCTTCCCTGGTGTAGAAATAAGTGCTCACCAAAACTGCTCAAAAGACAGATCAGAAGCTCTGTGCCGGGTGAACGTGAATGGGTGCCTTTCTGGAGCAGCAGTTGGGAAGGATATTTTTCTAAATGTTGCTGTCAGTGTGTCCAGGTACAGGAATTTATCCTAAGAAAAACCATCGTGAGTGTGTACCAAGAGTTAACTACAAATGTGTTCATTGCAGCATTATTTATAACAGTGTACAACTGGAAATAATTTCAATTTCTAGCATAATGGTTTGTTTAAAATATGAAATAATCATCATTAAAAATGGTGCTATAAAAGAATATTTAATAAGATGAAAAACTGTGATATATTGATAAGTGATGAGAACAGAATATATTAAAAACTCTGTGAGTGTGTTTATATGTATGTAGTAAATATTGGAAGGAACTATACTAAAATGTTAACAGTATATATCTCTATGTTGTGATATTTGAGGTTATTCATTTATTTCTAGGTGTTCTACAATAACTATGGATCACTTTAATAACAAGAAAATGTCTTTAAAATACTGCAAAAAGAGAAGTGTCTTGAAGGAGATGAATGAAATGGCTTTGTAGAAATTGACTGGATGATTAATTATTCAGAAATCTGCATTGTACCTTAGCATTTTATGTGCAATCCAAAATAAAACATGATTTCTTTGTAGAAAGACTTAATTGTTTCTCTGGGAAAACTGTCTTTAACTTGGCAATTTAGCAGCCCATCCATTCACATGTTTTACTTTTATTCTTTTTCTTCCCCCAAACAAAGTTCAGATTTATAGCACCTGCTGTTGCTTTTTAATGTATTGGTTACACCTAATTTCTACAGCATGGCATTCCGCCCCTCTCCACTCCACATACTGCCTTTAGCACCAAGCAGTCCGGGAGACATAAAACCGAGATATTTTCTAAGGGCAGGTAGCAGACACTTTCACTAAATATGAAATACAAAAGCCACCCCAAGCCAGAAGGGCATTTACTAAAAGGTTGCAAGTAAGCACCAGATAATTTTAAGCTACTGAGACAAGGCAACTTTTAAAGTTGGGTATAAGCGCCTTAGGTCAAAGAGGTCTTTGAAGAGAATTATGAACCAACCTCCAGATAGAACCACCAAGTGCCCATCTGGAAAAGATGTGAATTTGACCTTTGAATAAACGGCATGAGATAAAATGGAATAACGCAGAATTTCATTTTCTCTTGCCAAAATTTGACAGGCCTTGTAAGAAGACGGTCAAGGATGTGGGTTTTGGAGCTCCCATGCAAACGCTGGCTGTGTGAGATTGGGCCAGTTTTTGATCTCTCCGAGTCTCAGTTTGCTCAGCTGTTAAAGGGATATTAAAATGTGCTGACCTTGTAGGGTTTGGTTAAAGTTAAATAAAATAATTTCTGTATTTTGACAATGGAAAACAATCTATAAAGTGTTCCTATATTTACTTTTAAAATTATTTTATTTTATTATTTTCATTTAGTTCTGTCCCATAACCAACAAAGGGACTCATTTTGTTATGTCTTCCAAGAAATAAAAGAAATTCTTTGGAAATGTTTAGAAAACAGAGGCATATTCCAAAGTCTATTTCAGATTCATAGATGTGAACTGAACTGATTTTTGGCTGCAATTCATAGCTTCCATTCACAATTGCAGTTTATAACTTCTCAACTGCTCTTTGCTTCAGAACACATTCCTACATAGCTTTCTGTCCTGGAATGCATATACATGTTAGAAACAACTGACTGTCTCTTTAGAGTGGGGTAGTATGGGGCAGTCATAAGTCACGCTTTAAAAAAACTGCCCTTTAAAACAGAAAAGAGCTTGTGTGTTCCCCTATTTTTTGAACCTAGTCAATTAACAATGATGTCTCCATTTCCTGTTCATCTCCCTGTGGCCACAGGGATGCACATATCATTAACAATGCTGAAAACAGCTTCTGTGTGGCAGAGAAATCCTACTTCATCTTAGTCGCTAGACCCACCTTTCCCAATACCTCATCAAAGCGCCATCACCTAACGGAACAATTAACACCTCAGGATGTCCTGAGTTGTGTTCTGCTGAGTGCAGTATAAGTTGCGACCAATGTTGGTGTGCAACGTGAGCTGCACGCTGTTAATGATTGTTGACAGTCAAAACGAAGCAGCGATCTTCACACGAGACCCATCCCGCACACTTAAACATAAGTCCATGCCATGGCCATTGGACTCCAAGGACTATCATTAGTATACATTATAACAGCAAAGAGAAGCATCAGTGGGCCAAGTAACATAGTACATGAATTCTACTTTTGAACTTGAAAAAAGTAGAAGACAATTTAGCACAAACAAAACTAGGCTCTGCCAACATTTTAATGGGTCCATTAATCCACTAACTAGTCATTCTAGTATTACAGACACTCGGGCACATGAGTTGCATTAAAATAATTCCAATTTTCTTTAAAAAATGATTCCAATTTTCTTCATTGAAAAAAAGTGCTCCCATTATATACTCTATTGAAAAAACACCTCAACTGTGAAGGCTCTAAAAAAAGAAATGATGTCAGATTTTTTAAAAGTAATTATATGTTTGGTCTGTGTTTTAAGGATAAGACATGTATAGTCAATATAGCATAAAACAAGTGATGTGAAAAGCACAACTCTTACTGGACACAAGAATGCAGAGCATCATTTGCTACTGTTTTCAAAACCTAATGATGAAATTGAAGCAAAGGAGCAACGTACCAAGGTCCAAGAGGTTCAAAGAAAAGAGGTTCTTAGAATGAGGCTCCACAAGGGCAGGGGTGTGTGTGTTTTCTGCGGTGTTCCACCTGGTGCAGAGTAGGGGTCCGGTATCTGTTGAGTGGGTGGATGAATGAAGACACATGGGAAGATAATACCCTAAGCACCCTGTCTCTTACTTACATGTGTGTGGTTGTGTGACTGTGCATGCATTATTCTAACGACTGCAGGTAAAGGTTGGCACCCCAAGTAAGCAAACTTGGGAAGCCAGCGTCTTTGCAGTGCAGAACCCCAGTCTCATTTCTGCCAGCACAATCACTAGCCACAGAAGGAGGAGGGACTATGTATTCCTTGGCTTTGTTTCTTCTGGCACTTAGGTTATCTTGGCCACAAACAAGGAATTAACACAAAAAGCAAATTTCTAATGCCTAAGTTAGCAGGAAAAATATTTATGATTTAAATAAGTCACAAAACTGGACCAGGGCCTATAGAAGATTAAAGTTTCAGTGTGAATGGCAACTGTTCAAATAATTCCACATTCTTCACCATGCTTGAAAAGGATCTTTTGTTGAATGGACACTAGGGAATCACAGCAGCAAAAAGAAAATGAAAGGATTTCTATACAGTAGCTCCACAGAGCCCAAGTATTTGGGGTACTTTCTTGAAAGCTTTACAAGGCAATCACTGTTTCTGAGATATATAAAAATATATATTTATAAAAGGTAAAATGTTAGCCATAAGTCTTATTATTGCTATTGTATAGTATTTTTTAATCCTCACCCAAAGATATGTTTACTGATTTTAGAGAGAGTGGAAGGGAATCGAACCTGCAACCTTTTGGTGTATGGGGCAATGCTCCAACTGACTTACCTGACTACGGTGCTGTTGTATATTCTCGATGGCTCGTTACTTCCTAGAAATGAAAAAGAATATGATTATGAACGTGAGTTGGAGCTATGGTTTCATGAGTTCTTTTTGGCCTTGGGTCATTATTTGATACATAAATCAAAACCAGAAATTTGGTCATGACACTAGATTTCATGCATTATAACAGAACTGAAACAAAACACCAGATTCTCAAAATTAGGATGACAGTGCAAATCATAATTCCACTCCAGACAAGGTTTTGGTTTTTTATTTTTGTTTGTTTTTTGTTCCGTTTTTGTTTTTCTTGGTTTGTTTGTTTTTGGCTATAGTACTCCTGTATATAAAATATTTTTAAAAGGTGATATTATACATCTCCATTTAAATGTAGTTTTATACAGTAGTTCCATTGAAATAGTTCATCAGCCATCATTGAAATCAAGGCTTGATATTTTTGAAGTTTCTTAATTTAATTCTTTGATACAATGGTTTTTAAGCATTTGCTACACATCCCCCACTGTGCTAGGCCCTATCATTAAAGATGTAAAAGAAATACTTATGTAGCACTCGCCTTCTGAAAGATTACATTAGATAAAACAATTGAATATCATTTTAAGACCAAGCACCAAGTGCTAAAATGCATGCTATGAGCTGTGCCTGTCCTGGGAAATCTGGCGGATGAGGGACGCGTGGACCACACAGCATGAAATGATGGAGGGGGATGGAGTTGAGATGGGACGTGAAAGATGAAGACAGAACAGGGGACAGGGCACTGACATGTGTGTGCGAACATGTGGAAGGGAAATCAAACAAAATGAAATGCAGTACAATTTTACTTTTGGAAATTCCTAAGTGATATATTAGCTAACATTCATGGAATATTTATTAAGGACCAGGTTGACTTGACTTACATTACGAAAGTTAAACCTAAAACAAAAATGAGGTAAGGTACTATTATTATCCCCATTTTCCAGATGAGGAACCTGAGATTCAGAGTGTAAGTAACTTTGCTACATGCTCATCAGTAGTGAAATCAGAGGTGAACCCAGAAGGTGCTGCTCCCGAGCCACATGTTATTCATTACAGTTATTCACTGAGTTCTAAACGCAGTGTTACTGGTAAGGGGGATAGACAGGCTTAGCCTAATGTTAGTGATAGAAGCTTCACTGTGGGGAAACTATCTAGAGATTGGAAACAGAATTTCCAGGGCTGTGAAATGCTGCCAATCCTGAAGACAACTTTAAATGGGTTCCGCATTCTGTAAAATGTGCACGTGCTCACAAACAATACAGTGGCAATATCTCTTTGATCATAGAATCTGCTATTATCACGGAGTTCAAGGAAGGCATCCAAATTCTACACAAGAAGTCAGCCAAAGAAGCTGAACCCTGGGCAAGTCACTTAACCTTTCTGATCTCAGTTTCCTCGTTTTAAATGAGGGAGAAGGACTTGGTGATCTCTGGGGCCCATTTTAAAATTCTACAAGCATTTTATAAATGTCACTAATAATTTGAGACAAACTTTAGAATTCGAGAAATGGAAATGTCAATTGAATAATGAGTAGCAGGCGCCAACTGGAAGTTCTGTCATGATCATTCTTGAAAAATAAGCCTTCTTTGTTCCATTAGCGACATGGAAGGCAAGCACCCCAAAGACTTCCTTTTACAACATGAAAGTCTTTATCATAAGACAAATGCAAAAGAACTGAGGTATATTGTATGAAAAATGGGGTGTGTATTTAATATCAATTTTTGTCATCAAAACGCTGCAGCCGCATACCTAAATTAATCTAAATATTCAAGAGGATGAAATACATTTCACTGAAGTACGCTCGAGGCCAACAGTATCATTAACTAATTGATCTCGTGCTAAGACAAGTGATGAATCACCTAAAATATCTATTTCCTGACTGTTTATGTTTGAACAACACCATTTCCTAGGGAGAAACTTGCACACGAAGCACTTCCTCGTTTAACGGGGACCTTCTGAAAAACACCTTTAAAGGACTCTCAGGGAATTCCTAAGCATATCATACAATGATTTTGGTTTCCTAAACCCCAGCGTTTTCACGTCCTGTGATAAGAGTGAGAAGAGGTGAAAGGTTCACGTTTTTTCACATACTCTTTTTTCATTTACTCTTTAGAATAGCTTCATGATTTTATCTTTGTCTGTTTATGATTGTTTACAAAGTGAGCGCTTCTCCATGTATTTCTTTCAAATAGATTTTTAAATGTCTTATTTATTAAGCCATAATATACAAACAGTAAAATGCACAAATCTTAAGTATATAGCCCAATGAATTTTTTACATATTATATACCATGTTAACCACTGTCCAGATTAGGATATAAAACATTTTCATCACCCGGTGAGTTCCCTCGTGCACCTTTCTAGCCCATAATCCTCACCCACTGAAGTAGCTGATATTTTGACTTTTATTTCCATGGACTAGTTGTGCCTGTCTTTGCAATTCATGTAAATGGAATCACATATTGTGGACTAGTGTCTGGCTTGTTTCCCTTAATGTAACATTTTTTGGACTCATCTGTGTTGTGTGAGTATTAGTACAAGAGTTCATTCCCTGTTACTGCCGAATGCAGGAATATAGGCAGTTTGTTTATCCATTCACCTGTCAATAGATATTTGGGTTACCTCAAGGACAGGGCTTTGAAGAATAAAGCTGTGATAGGTATTCTTATACATATCTTTTTGTGGACATGTGCACTTGCTTCTTGTAAGTGTATTTCCAGAAGTAGATTTGATTTGTCACATGGTAGGTGTGTGTTTAACCTTCTACCTATTTTCACGGACACTGTCTGATAGCTGCCCTGTTAAATTTTGTAAGCATACATAGTTGAGATCTGCAGGTAGGAAAAAGATGGGATTCTGGGCGTGCTCATAGTAATAGCCCAGAGCAAGGGTACAGATGGTTACTGAATAGAAGTTCCAGCACTTTTTCAGCAGTTACCTATTTGCACAGACAGAGTGGATGCACCTTTCGAGTCCTTCATGAGTGCTGGAGAAATGCTGCCCCTTGACCACCAGGGAAATCATTCTCTGGAGATCAGGTCACGTTTCAAGCCTCAGATTTCCTAGCAGGAAATGCATCACAAAACAAATCCTAGAATGGGAGGATCCTAAGATGGCTAAGTCCAACCTAACATCTCATTTGAACACTCAGGCCTCCAGGGAGTGTGATAACCCATCAGGTCTAAGACTTCCCTGTGTCCCTGAATCAAGCAGTAGACTTCAGCCTCAGGAAGTCTCAGTCATTTTAAAACCCATCTCCCTCTGTTCAGATAATCATCTTTCCTCTGATTTATAGTTGCTGGCCTGCAGGTGTTGAAAAGGTGGTCTTCATTTAGCCAGAGAGCAATAATCCCAGAAGTCTATTTCCACAGCTACGTTGCCCTCCCCGCATCCCCCGCCATCAAAGCCAGCCAGCTCCTCCCTCCCTCCAGCCGTGAATCTGTAATGTGCCTTGGGTCATATTTGTGTCATTGGTAGCAAACCCTTATAATTCTGCCCCCAAATCAGAAAGAGAAAAATGTCCACAGGGATCAAGGAGAGTGTCTCCTTACACAAATCTTTTTTCTGATAAGAGGTGACCCATAACCAGAACCGGAGATTTATACATGCATTTTGACATAAATCTGCATGTGTAATTATGAGTCATAACGATCTTTATAGGCTGCACTAAATAATTGGTGAAGAAGAGTTACTGTTATTGACAAAGCATTGACCTGAACATTAGTGGAGGAAGAGCTAATTATTTTTTTTTTCCTCAGGAGCAAGGCTTCTTTTCTAGTTGTGAATCACTCTGAACCTGGACCTTTGTTAAATATCTTTTCACGTCTGAAAATAAACATAACTGAGCCTCCCATACACATCCTATGTCTTTACATAATTATAAGTACATAAAAACTTGAAAACCCAGTCTAGAAGCTTTTTGATCATTTCCAAGGTGGTGGTCAGGGTTGGTGAGGTGACTGAGGAGGCCAATCCACGTTTCGTGAAAGCGAGTTGTCCGGGAGAAATGTTGCCATGCCTGAAAGACCAAAGCCTATTTTTAGCAAGGCATGCTGGGATTCGAGTGTGGATCCACCATTAGCGTTAATAGAGCTCTGGGCAGCTGGCTGCGGTGTAGGCGGCCCGGAAAATGTACTCTTTAGAGCCATGGAAGGTTAAAGTGAGCTTTAAATCACAGGCTTATCATACTTGCATGTTATTGGCAAGTGTGCCTAAAAATAGAATCTCATTACTTTAATTCTACAGTATTCTTGGGTGAGCCAAACTTTATTATTAATAACAGCACTTCACATTTATATAGCACTGTCTGCTTAAGAGAACTTCACAAATTATACACATAAAACTTTCTTACCTTAATGTAACAAGGTCTGGGTTAGGAGGGTAGCAGCTAGGTGGTAAGTAGTGGTTCCCACTCTCCATCTAGAGAGGGGGAATGAGGAAATACTGCCGGGTGGTTCTAAATGAAGCCATTCTTTGAAGCTGAGCCATTTCAATTCTTTGAAAGTATGTCCTGTTTTTCACTCATGATTTGCAAGGTCCTGGGGACAATCACAGTAACCTCAAGAATAACTAACGGGCTGCTTCTACAATACATGTTGTCTGTGTCTATTCAGGACTTAGCTGAATTTTGGAAAAAAGCACAACAAAAATGCACACTTGTCCCCAGACTCCAGCCAACTAGATGGGTCTGAAGAGCCTTTCTATGGGCTCCCAAACCCAGCTTGGGAATTCCAACCTGGCTTTAGAATGGAAGGCGGATGGAACATGCTCATCCACATCCAGGCTTGTGCCAATTCCTTACCAAGGCTGTATAGGACAGTTAATAGAGTAAGTAGATGTGTTTTCAGGAGAATGTTGTGCGGTTAGGTAAAGAATGCCTTCCAGACATAGAGCAATGTTTCCAGTTCAACAATGTACTTAACAACTGTGTGAGAAAGAGAGAGAGGAGGGGGGTGCAGCTGGGTGGTGGCAATAGGTATTCAGAAAGCCTGCAATTCAGTGGGACGAACAGGAATGGGATACTCATCTCTACACAGTTAGTGCATGTGAGGGTAAGCACCTAGAGAAGCAGCCTGAATCAGGACTGCCACAGTAGCAAACACTCTGAATTGCCTTCTCTGAGCCAAACACTGAGTAGTCATGAAAACACTGAATGAGATGTAATCTGTATCCTCCAGCATCTTTCAGCCTAGTGGAGAAACAGATAAGTTAAAGGGAGCTTCAATAGGCAGGAAAAGCAGCTGGGTAAGAACAAAGTACACAGGCATTTATAGGAGCTCCAAGGAAAGGAGCAGGTCCAGGTCTTGGGTGGTCAGGGAGTGCTTCCTGGAAGAGGTAATATTTAAGGCAGACAAACCAGGGAGGAAGAAAGGAAAAGGCAGAGCAATCCGGAGGTACAGAGCTCTCAAGTTAAGAGAGGCACACAGTGCTTGAACTGAAAATGGACCATGAGACCAGTACATCTCCTGAGGGACCAATAGTGGCCACGGGAGGAGGGGAAGGGTCCTGAGAGATTATGTGTGCCTCATTAAGGAGCTTGGGCTTTCTCCTGGAGCCATGGGACTTCATGACGTAGTATTTTAGTGGGACAGGACTCTTCCTGTTTTTAAAATCCATCAGGCAAGATATTTCAGCTCACTACCTCATACTCATACTTCCTATGCTAGCCTGCACCCCTCCTCCCCCTTAGTTTCCCTTTCCTTGTGTCCGTACAGCCTGTCCCAGCAAAACTGCATCTCAGCACTGAGTGGGAGGAAGCATGCTGGGTCTTCCTGTGAACTCAGAGGTAAAATCAGTGAAAGACCCCCGAGCACACTGATCGGTACCAGGGCATATTCATACTCCCAACTGCCTTTGTGACTCCAGGCTCAGAGGTAAATCCCATAAAATGTCAGTCTTATGCTTTTTAGATGGACTGAGACATGGGAAGAGGGACAAAGGGGGAAATGTATGAGAAAAGGGCATTTCTCACATGCTGATCATGGTAAACATGATTGTGCAGGAAGAAACAATGAACCGGAGAGCTCAGGTGCTGGTCTGGACAGGAATGTGTCTGTGTCTGTGGTCAGAGCGGGAGAAACGCCTCTTGAGAGGCCAGCCTACGGGTGCTATTAAGTCCTGTCACAGTGTCAGACGAAGTTCGCAGAGCCTTGGCCGTTCCCATCCTGCTTCAAGGGGACGCGCTGGCCCAGAGTCACGGCTCGTGGTGGCATGAACACCACCACAGGCTTCTGGAAGGGAAGAGTTCAACTGTCTTCCTTCTTCCTCCCTTTCTTTTTGGTTTAACCACATAGCAGATCTCCCCCCACCCCCATACCTCACATGGGGTGTCAGTGTGATTGCGAGTGTGGATGCAAGAAGGAAAATTGGGCTGATTATTATGGACTGTCTCTTCTCCCTTGTAAATTTTGCTTTCAGATGCTACTAAAGTTTTCTCAAATGTAAAATGGAGAGTTGGGGGGACTGTGATGAAACAGTCCATGCAAAGAGCTGAGCACGGGCCTGAATTAGCAAGACCTTAATTGTCAGCTCACTCTCATCTTCTTGGGGTTCCTGCGAGCGAGGCTGGTTTTGCTGTTTTCTTCACTCCCGTCTAAGGGCCCTGTGCCCAACATGGCGATTCTTGTTTGCCAACTTCCAAGGATGATTGGAATTTGAGTGCGTACTGCATTGTCGTATCCTCCAACATGCACTTACATTACTCAGTATAGTGTTATCTTTTAGCAAATATTTTTGAATTGGAGATTTTCTAGAAGAGAAAACAACCCAATCTCATGTCAGAGCTTGGTAAAACTCCATTCAATATATATCAAGATCTGTTGAAATGCACTTGCTTTTTTAATTCAATCGTCTCTCTTATTTCTGGGAATCTTTTCTGAGGAAATCACTCAGAATGTAGGGGGAAATATAAATGTATTAACCACAGTACTATTCAAAGTATTTTAGCCCTGGCTGTTGTAGCTCAGTGGACTAAGCACAGGCCTGCAAACCAAAGGGTCGTGGTTCGATCCCCAGTTGGGGTACATGCCTGGGTTGCAGTGCAGGCCAGGTTTCCACTAGGGGCCATGAGAGAGGCAACCACACATGGATGTTTCTCTCCCTCTCTTTCTCCTTCCCTTCCCCTCTGTCTAAAAATAAAAAGAAATGAAATATTTTTTAAAAAATAAGTAAAGTATTCTAACATTGACAACATCTTAAATATCTACCCATAGAATTGCGGTTAAATTCACACTGGTGCAGCCAGTCAATGGGATATTAACCACTCAATTCTGAAGATCTATTGGGAAAAGGATTCTACAGTGTGACATTCGCCTGGGAGGAAGGTTTAAAAGAACGAACTTAATGGACTCTCTCTAACGTGGCCTCCTTTTAAAAGGGGTTATTTTCTAAATGGCTGGCCAGTTTTGCTCTTCATACGTGAGCGTAAAAGGCAGGTGGCTTTTGAGTGTAGCCGCCAAAGCCCGGGAGCCCAGGGACGACAGCCCGATGCTTCCTGATAAATCCTTCCGATAGAGCTGTTTATTGAAGGCCACAAGCTGTGCACTTACTCAATTTACACGTATGATTTAATTGTATCCTCACGAAAATCCCACCAGGTACCATGACCCCATTTTACAGGTAAGGAAACTGAGTTTTAAAGCGATGGAACTGACCTGACTGACCTCAAAGCGAGCCAGGAAATTGTCCAGAGGGTTAGATTGCATAGTAGCCTCTCGACACATGGCAGCTGTTACTTTTATAAACCACTATGCAACATTGCCTCTAGCAACGTTAAAACACTCCAATTTTTAAAAAAATAAAAGGAATTTTTTGGTCTGAAACAGAAACCACTTATGCTCTGTGGACAAATTCCAGAAGAATAATTTGGCCAGTACCTTTCCCTACCATAGCTTTTTAGTAATTAAAACTCCTATTCCAACTGTCACTTTAGTGCCAGTTTCTTGCCAAGCTGAAGATGAAGGTGAGTGATGTTTTTGGTAAATGGGAATAGTTTTTCACTATTGGTCATGAGAGAGCCTTCTGCAACAGTGGACCGAAGAAGTTATCCTTGGGGATCATGCTATGACACTTTAGCACCTGGGAGAAAGAGAGGGCGAGGTTGAGACTACAGAAGAGCAAGAGTAAGTGTGCTGTGAGAAACTGTTCTCAACAAATGAATTCATCAGCACAGGTGTATGCATTGTCACTTGATGGAATTAAAAGCATCAAGTATTTTGATGGTGTTAGGCTGTAGCAATCCAATTAAATAATTGGCTTTCTAGGAGTAAGAGCATTCTTCTTAAAAACAGAGTCTCTGCACACAACATAATGGAACTATTCCTCGACGAACATAATATTC
>PVKM010028741.1:0-18104 GCA_004027735.1 Carollia perspicillata
GGGCCAGATCCCCAGTAGGGTGCTCACGAGAGGCAACCACACACTGATGTTTCTCTCCTCTCTTTCTCCCTCCCCTCTCTCTAAAGCTAAATAAATAAAATCTTTAAAAAAATACAGAATGCCTAGAAACTGCTTACAGCAGAGCCCAGTACATAGGCATGCCTCATAAGTATTAACTGTTATTAATAGAGTGATTTGGCTTATTCTGAATAATATAGAGAAGGCCTAGATCATGGAAAGTCTTGAAACCCAAGGGAAGAAAGATGGAGGATATTAAAATTAGTTGTAGGAAGCAAGGTTTTCCTTAGCAAGGATCTGTGTAAAAACGCCATCCTGAGTTCCCCCTGGCTGGCATATAAAATGTGATCTGTGCAAAGCAAACCCATGATCTTTTTTGTTCTTTTGGTTTCCATTGATTACCCTTCTTGTAATGCATGTGACACACTACTTTTTACATAGAAAGCTGTCAATAAAAGTCGAAAGTCATTGTAGTGATGGTTGTGGCTTTTAATATTAATACTCTCCTTAATCTGGATAGGAAACAACACCCAACAATAAAGAGCAAATTGTTGCACTTTAAATATAAATTAAATTATATGAGGGAGAGTGCTTTGCAAATTAGAAAGCATTTTACAAAACTAAGGTATTATTATCCTCCTGCCCCACTGAAAGTGATTAATTAGCCAAATATTGGTGAAGTGCAAATTATAGGCTCTAGCTTATGTACAAGGAACTGATTGGTGTTACCTTCCCTGAACTTTTATTACAACAGACTCCTACAGTTTGGTGAAGGATGTCTGGCAATAGCTTTCCTGAAGGCTGAGATTTTAACCTGCATGGGGTTCCTGATGTAGATTAAGATCCCAACAATTAATTATTGTAAAGTTTACTGATTCGGGTAGTTGATGTTGTCCCGATCTGAACAGCCTGTTTAAATATTTGAAAAAGAGAACAATTAAGCCTGAGAGGACCTGCTTGATTCCAATCAGCACAGTAAAAACAGGAGCCTGAGCAGGGAGCCCTGGCAGGCAGATCTACATGGGTCCCCAGCCCATGCCCTTCCCCCAGGGACGGGACAACTCCGAGCTCAGCTTTGTGCCAGGCAGACACTTGACAGCATGCCAGACGCTATCTAGGCAGCTCTTTAAGCTGAGTAATGAGACTTGGCTTATTGGGAGCCTTTAATTACCAGTCTAATGTACAAACACATTTCTCTCTAGACACATTCACGCAAGCACAGCCTTTGTTCAACAGGAAAAGCAAGCTGCTTCCTCCTCCTGGCAGGGAAGACATTGCTCCAGGGTGCCGTTTATCTCTGATTGGTGAGATCCACCCAGCTCCCGCTGAGATACCTGCACATAGTTGCTCCCCCACCGAAGAACCCACTCAGCTGCGTCTGCTGATGTATGCTAGCTAGGTGACTGTGCCCTCACTTCGCTTTTATGCTGTCTGTATGATGGACGGAACAACCGTAGTTAGAACATTGTCCTACTTACTAGGAAGATTGACAAAGCAAGAGAAACTTGCTTTTGGATTCATCTCATTCTGGAAGCACCCCGTCAAACGTAGAAGGTAAAAGACATTCCCATAGTCCAGCTGTCTGAACACATTTCTATTTATTGATACAATAAAAGGTTTCATGCAAAGGATAGTGGGAATAAATACTCGTACTAGTAATAGTTAACATTTATTGGATACCATTTGCCAGACACTGTGCTGAACCTGCTCCCTGAAATGTTTTCACAAAGACCCATAAAGTAGGAGCAAAGACGCAGAAAGGACGAGGAGCTCTCATTACCTCCATTTAGTGATAATTTTCCCAAGATCACCTGGTGAGTGATGGATGTGGAATCTAACCTTACAGTAAGTCTTAGCCCTTATGCTCAGTTTCTGAACTTTATTCATTTGTTCATTTGGCAAACTTTTAAACAGGAGTTCCAATGTGTCAAGGCACTAGGTTTAAAATATTAGAAAGAGTAAATATATGTATATATATGAATAAAACATTAGAAAAAGCAAATGTTTTTATATGTGTACGTGCCTGTGTGCATACATATTCCTGTCCCATTGGAGCTTAAATTACCCACGTGTCAACCGCCCCTGTGTGGTGGCCCTGGAGGTGCACTGTGCAGCCATCTCTCAAAGAGAACCTCCTTGGCAGAAGAGAGTTGGTGGACAGCCTCCATGCGCTGCATCTTCAACCTGACTGTGTTTGTGCCAAGACCGTGGCTGACAGCGCAGGGTACAGAGCCCGGCCGTTCCTGTCCTCCTTGGGACTGCTCTGATGTGCAGTCTGTGCTCTGGGCCACCTCCCTCAGTCTGGTGGAGACTTTCTCGAGAGGGGCACTGCTCTCCCAAGCTTCTCCTACCCAACCCTCCTTCCTGCCCTTCTCCTTCCCCAGATGTCACACCTGCATTGTGGTCTGAAGGCTCTCCCCACCTACTCCTGCTCTCTCTCCCCTTTATCCTTCATTATGTTACCCCAATAAATCTCTTGTAATCAAAGTCCATCTTGGCATTTGCTTCACAGAGGAATCAAACTAATGCATCGTTTAGGCCTCATCACTAGGAACACTCCCAAACCTGAATCAGGCATTCAGATACCTCACTTTCTGACCACACCTCTAGTCTTGCAGGGTTGCATGCTCAGTCTCTTCCAAGTAGTTCTGCACTTCATCTGCTCATGTCTTCCTGTTTTTTGACCTGCCTGCTGTCGGGCAGGTGTGGCTGGAATCACGGGATTCAGAGGCTCTAATCCCTGCTAGATTCGTATCGGCCAGATGCGTGTTTTGGGCTCTGCTACCTCCATTCCAAATTCAAGACTCATGTGAGTATAGTTGATAGATGGATCTAATCCAAGATTGAAGCCTTAGTTATAAGGTAGTGTGGGAAAAAGTAGTTTTAGGCTCTCTAGACTCTGGACTGCGGCATGGAACACAGAATAGAGGCTAAGTGAGCCAATCTATTAGATCTCTCACAGCATCTAAAAGAGCTCATCATTTCTCCAACAGACTGCTTCTCTCCTAATGTCCTGAATTTCTGTAAATTGCACCCCTCTACCCAGCTGGTCAGGTCTGAAACCAGGAGTGATACCTGCCCCGTTCTCCTCTGGTCTATACTCAATTCATGCTAGTTCTAGCCGAAATGTCTTTTAACTTCATTTTCTGCTCTCTTTCACATGCATCCATCATCTCTCACCTGAACTACTATAACAGCTTCCTAACCACTAGCCATTCTCTCTACATCCATCCCTGCCCTTTTGCAATACATTCTCTACAATGCAGCCCAGAGCAATCTTAGTGAAATGTAATATTAACACGACACTTCTCTGTTTAAAAATCTCAGTGACTCATTGAACATGCTTTAAGCTGGTAATCACTATGAAGGCAACTATTAGGTCTCACCAACAGCCATGTGCACGCCCAGAACCTGGCACAGTGCCTGGCACAGAGTAAATATTCCTATCACTATGGCAAAAGAGTTTGCTCTTCCTCCAACCAAACAATTCTATCCTCAAGTGGTAATTAGCAAGGCTTCTTTCTGCCTCGTCATAAGCAGTAACTTAGTGAGAGAAGCACAGCATTGAAAAATAGGAATCAATAGCGACATGAGTGTCCTTACTGTTTGAAGTCAATCTCTCAAGATCAAGTTGCCTCTTAGAGAAGCATATATTGTGCTTGAAAAAAAGTTGGAAGAAGGCAGAAGTCAAACTTCTCTTCTTGACACTCTATCTTCTCCTACTCTAACACTCATTTTCTCTTTTTTTCCTTCTCTTCTTACCCTTTTTTTTTTCTTTTTGCTCCACTTGGTCTCCTTATTCTCCCTTCTCATTTAATATTCACTTCCTTGAAAACTTAGTGGAAATTACAGGGCCTTCCCTATTGGCTCTGGTCCCCTGTAAACACGGATTTTCATGTCAAAACTTGCACTGCATGAGCGAGAATTTACTAGTATGTCCTCTATAAAAATGCTCTCCTCCCAGAAGCTGTTTTCCTCTGGAATATTTGTCCCAGGGCCCCAAGATTTCACTGAGAGCCAGGATCCTGCCAGCCCCATTGAGTTGTGTGCTTTTCTGGCAGTTTCTCTCTGCCAGTGTTTTTTGGAAAGACTTTTAATAATCTCAGAGCATATTCTTAGAATTAGATTCAGAATGTCCCTAGAGGAATAAACAGGCTTTGTACAGGCTTCAGAAGGAAACAGTAACTTCATTCAAGGTATTCTTACTTTTACTCACATCAAAACAGTCCCGAGTCCCTGGCCAAGTAGCTCAGTTAGTTGGACCACCATCTCGATGCGCCAAGGTTGCAGGTTTCATCTCTAGTCAGAGCACATACAAGAATCCACCAATGAGTGCATAAGTAAATGGAACAACAAATCAATGTCTGTCTGTGTGTCTGTCAGTTTCTCTCCTCTCTCCTTCTAAAAGCAATAAATAAAGATTTTGAAAAGCCAGGCCCACTCCAGCATCATGACAAGGAGCACTCAGGCATGGGAACCTCAGGGGACCCCGGGGAGAAGCCCTGAGATGTTTTCATGGAGGCCTCCACTTGAGAAATTGTGTTCATCAATTCCTGGATGCAGTCACTGCCTGTCTCTTCCTAGTGTGGCCTCCTGGGCTTTTGGTTGGATGCTGCTCTAGGAGGAGGCTAGAGCAAGCACAGAAGCTAAGGGATGCCAGAGGACTTGGGGCATTTGCTTTCTGTTTCTATACATATGATCTATCTGCAGGGTGCTAGGCCTCCTAAATAAGGACACTTCTAGGAAGGGCTACCTTGGCCCTTAATTTTTCCTTTCCTGCACTTTTAAAGCAGGAAACTGTGTGCCATGAGAACAGCTATGAGTCCATTTTTTAAAAATGACCTATATCTCCTTTTTAATAATACATGCTGTGTTTTGTAACTTTTTGTATATCTAGGACATTCCTATAAACTTGCTACAGTAGTTTATTGATTCATTTACTCGTAATTTCTTTCATTCATACTTACTGTGTGCTTTCTTATTAAAATACATTTTTAAATACCATATAGCAAACACTCAATAAATATGTATTGAGTTAATGAATAAATGACCCTTCCCTCATTCCTAATTGTGCATTAATAAGTTTAATTAACATAACTTTAATGCAATGTATGAGGCTAGCAAAGCCCTCTTTGCTGCACTGCCAAATGCCATTTCTGTGAATGGCTGAAACGATGTCGCAGGTCTTATCCATCTCGGCAGATCCCTGCAACTCCCTTTTAACTCACCCTTCCAAGGCCTTGGGACATTACTGGTCACCTCAACAGTGTGTCAGGCAAGATACACAAATGCAATTGAATTTTTCCCAAGCTCATTTAGGGGGAGAGAATTTACATCTGCATTTGATTGCAACTTTCTTCTCCTCTTCTCTAGACCTTTTTTTCTAGAGGATACTAGTTCATATCTATTAGGGCTTTGCTATGAGTCTCAGTTAAGCTGCCCATAATGCTTTATATGGGTTAATTTGTTTAATCACACCTATGAGGGAATGTTCTCTTACTTGTCCCCATTTTACAGGTGGGCAAAATGAGGAGAGAGAAAAACAAATCTCCCTAGAGTTGCAAAGCTGGGAAAGGTCAGAGCTCAAATCTGAACTCAGGTCTTGTGGCAGAGCCCCCCTTATCAATTTGCACTCTAGCCTTTTCCTCAGGCAGGGGTCCTGAGAGACCACCTCCTATCTATAAAGGAAGCTTTCTCTCTCCAACCAGATACAGACTCATTTCCCATGCATTCTGTGGGTCTTTAAGGGCAGTAGTAAATAATACCCTTCTCCCCCATAACCCAATTCAGAACAAGTCAAGAGATGCAGCCCCGGCTGGTGTAGCTCAGTGGATTGAGCGCGGGCCTGCAAACCAAATGATCATGGTTCGATTCCCAGTTGGGGCACATGCCTGGGTTGCAGGCCAGTTCCCAGCATGGGACTCATGAGAGGCAACCATACGTTGATATATTTCTCTCCCTCTCTCCTTCTCTTCCCCTCTAAAGATAAATAAATAAAATATATATATATATAAAAGAGATGCATAGAGTCAGACAGATGGAGATCAAAATGTGATCTTTATCCTAATGAAATCCAGACTGAAGGATGTGACTATGGTAAGTGACCAAAGAGCCTGTGAATGACCTCAGCCATAACAGTTTCTGTCTCTCACTGCTTGGTCTAGACTTTGAAATGGCCTACATTAGAAAAAATTCTGGTATATAGAGCAGACACATTTATTCACAATTGCTGCCTCATGCTGGACAGGGGCAGAGAGAAAAAGGAAAAAGGCCAAATCTCCAGGTTTAAGTCACTGAGCAGGACTACCCAATTGTTTTCTTGGAGCTGCTATAACAAAACAGGGATGTGGGGAGCTTAAAACAACAGGCATTTATCCTCTCAACATTTCCAGAGCTCAGAAGTCCAAAATCAAGGTGTCAGCAGCATCACACTCCTGAGTGTGGGGTGTCTCCAGGGCAGAATCTATTCTATGCTTCTTCCCGCTCCTGGTTGCTGCCGGGATAACTTCACTTGTGACACCATGATTCAATTTCTGCTTCTGTGGCCACCAAGCTGTCTTCTCTTTTCTAGGTCTTCTCCTCTGTGACTGTCTCAGATCCCCCTTTACCTCCCTATTATTATGCAATGGACATTTGTGATGGCACTTACGGCCCACACTGAAAATCCAGGATAACCTCCTATTATGGATGACTTTTGTTCCCTACAGAGTTATGTGCTGAAGCCCTAATTCCCAATGTGACTGTATTTGAAGATAAGGCCTTCAAAAAGGTAATTAAAGTTAAATCAGGTCACAAGGCTTGGGTCCTAATCCAATAGGATCTTATGTCCTCATAAGAAAAGGAAGGGACACCAGAGATTCACACAGAGGAAAAGGCCATGAAATGGTGCAGTGAGAGGTGGCAGTCTACAGGCCAAGGAGAAAGGCCTCAGGAGAAACACACCCTACCAGATTTTGAACTTGTTGTCTCAAGAACAATGAGAAAATTGACTTGTGTTGTATAAACCAGCTGGTATTTTATTATTTTGATATGGCAGCCCTAGCAGAAAATATACACCCTGATATCAGAATCCTTACTTAACTTAATCATATCTGCAAAAACCTTTTTCCCAAATAAGGTAACAGTTACGAATTTCAGGGATTACGACTTGATATCTTTGGGTCCCTACTATTCAACCTACACTAAAAACCATGGACCAGTGATGGACCCCACAATCAGATAACACATTTCTTCTCCAGGGAGAGGAATAAATAAGGAGATGGCCATTAAATAAGATGTGAAGGCCATTTTTGGCTGATCTCGTCGAGGTCTCTGAAAACAGGACGAGTAGGCAAAGAGTGCTGCCCATAACACCTCCTACAAACTAATGGTGCACCAAGAACTCTGTGTCAATTCACATTCCCTCTGGAAAGCTCCAACCTTGCTGACCATGTGCTTACTTAAAAATAGTTCCCTCCTCTCTTAACAAGCCCACTCCTACAAAGTCAGCTACGAACCACTGTATCCACCATTAACAACTACTCCCCATCTTCAGCCCACAGGCCCTGGCGGACAAATAATAAAAATGGAGATGAAAAGATCAGAATATCATGGTACATAACTGTCTGGCCACAGAGCCAGGAATCAAGATGGTAAGTAACCAGGGCCAGACTTTAGCTCCAACAGGATCAACAGCAGCTGAGGCGGCCAAGAAATGTTTTGGAGCCCGATGGTTGGCATGGCACTACTGACAGTAAGTAAATAGATATGGTTCCCAGCCTGAAGCAGCCAGAAGTCTAAGACAGACAGTATTGATTGGCACAAGCGACATAAGAAGAGAGCAAGAGCAGCCATGCATTTAACAGAGGTGGCAACATCCACAGCACAGAGTAACTAGAAGTGGCAGTAAGTGGGTGTCTGGCAGGCTTACATATTGTACCAGATGTGGGTTTGTTCTAGGAGCAAGGGCTGAAATCAGGAGTGGAGTCAAGGATTATTTCTGCCCCAGCACGCCTCTCCCATCTTCTCCCAGAGTAGCCTGTACAAGAGTGGTGGGAGTTCTCTAGTTCTTGGAGAAATTAACAAACCATGTTTTTGAGCATCCGCTATGAGCAAAGCACTGTTCAAGCTAGAAAACATCAAGCAATATGGGATTAGCACCCATTAAGAGGTCCTGGTGCCTGAGTCTGCATCATCAGGATCCGGGGACCATCTACTGGCCGTGTTGTTAACACCAGAGCTAACAAACCCACGCATCCCAGTCTCATGTGTACAGCTAAGGGCTTCATTGCTGTCATCTCTAACCCTGATTAGGTAGTATCATCCCGACCTTGAAGATGAGGCTGTGAGACTCAAAAATGATCATTAGTACTAACAACCACCTGTTGAGCTCCTACTATGTGCTAAGTAACTTAGGTGCATCAGGTCAGGGAGCTGTGTGGTAAAGAAGTGGTTAAGGGAACAGACTCAGGAAGCTGGACAGACTGATTTGAGTGCCAGCTGTGCCCCTTGACAGAAATGTGACTGTGGGTGGGTTATTCCCTCCCTGTGCTTCATTTGCATCAGCAGGATAATAACATTACCTTGTTAGTAGGGTTGTTCTGAGGAAGGACAGAGTGGCTATCTGTGAAACACTTAGAACACTGTCTGTCTCATGTAGGGCATTTGGTAGAGGCTGTTGAGCTCAGGAGGTTGATATTTGACAAAAGGGGCAGCTGAGGATTCTAAAGATTCATTAGTGCCCAAGGTCATAGGCAATCAGAGGAGGAACTAGAACAGAAACCCAGGAAGTCTGGCTTTAGGGGCCAGACCTTTGCCCTGTATACCAGCTGTCTCTCTCACAGCTAATGCATAGGAGCACCAAGATTGACACTCAGTTTCCACTATGCCATATAGAAACATCTTGCCAGTATCCCACAAATCATTAGTGACAGAGCCAGGATTAGAATCCAAACCAGCTTTAAATTTCACCCCCTAAATACCTGCCCTGCCCTGGTCTCCTTATCTGTGGCTTCTGTTCACAGCTGACATCTTCCCCCAGATGAGACCTTCCCAGCATGCTGAGCCTTTGAGGCCCTGTGTTCCAGGCACACGAATAACCACTGTTTTCATACCCAGAGCTCACACCAGAGTCCCTGGGGACCTGTTCTAACTTTATACAGCTTGGCTTTGATGTTTTAAAATTACCAGCTGTTTTGAGCATTATCATATGTAAAATACAGTACTTAATATTTTTTAATATACAGAGAAGTGAGGGAGATACTTGCTCCCAAAGGAGCTTGTTAGTTAGTAGAGGAGACAGGCAGGTATACCAGTAGCACCAAGGCATCAACAAGGTTCAGAGGAGAACAGGAAAAGGGCCATGACTCTGGAAAGAGCCCTCCCTCCCCTTGGCCCTCTGGAACTGCTGGTGGGGAATGTTCCAGAGCCTCCCAGATCCAAGGAGTGGGACAGACTGCTTTTAATCCACCCCTGTGCGCCAAGGAGCCAGAGCATCCTGGGATCACTGGGGACCTTCCTCTAAGGCTTCTGTACAGCTTCAAGGACACCAAGGTCACAGAACAGCACCATTTGGCAGATGGCAGAAGCTGCCTCAGGGAAAGAGAAAGGCTGGCTCTGAGGCTCAGCCACAAACAGAAAACATTTTTTCTGAATTAGAGAAAGGGAGGAATGTCTTTTTCTGTTTAGAAGCAGCAGATGGACCCAATATCCCAGTACTTCCTAATTATTTTTATAGGTCATCCTTTTCGAACACAGGATGAATGCTATGGACCCATGCCTCAGAGAAAAGAAACTGAGCTCATGCATAATGTTGTATAGCTTCTGGCATTTCTCAGAACCTTTGGAAGCCATCTGTGAATTCCCAGTGGGTCGATAAGTGCTACATTAAAATTCCTACTTGCAGTGGTTTTTTAAAATGACTAAAAATTCTTTGATACTCCTCCCATCTGGAAATGCAGTCTACGTTTTTCTCTTAAGTCCAGACACACTTCTACTAATGTAGTGTGGCTTCTAAAGCTAGTTCATAAAAGGTCGTGCAGTTCCTATCTGGTTCACCTGGAAGGCGTGCTTTGGGGATGCTCCTTTCAGAACCCAGCTCCATGTCATGTGGACAGGCCCTGTGTAGGTGCTATGGTGGACCATCCCAGCTAAGCTCAACTGTTATGATATTAATAACATCTGCCAAAAGATGCTGACCTCCTAAGCTCCAAGACTGGCAAATGTAACCTGTTTTAGAAGTTGGGTCTTTGCAGATGATCCAGTTAAGATAAAGTCAGTAGGGTGGTCCAAAATGACTGTCATTCTTATAAA
Organism: Carollia perspicillata; assembly: GCA_004027735.1. Classification (NCBI taxonomy): domain Eukaryota; kingdom Metazoa; phylum Chordata; class Mammalia; order Chiroptera; family Phyllostomidae; genus Carollia; species Carollia perspicillata. The sequence goes on from PVKM010028741.1 coordinate 10,309, forward strand.
AAAAATTTGGATACAGAGATAGACATGTCCACAGGAGAACCATGTAAATATGAAAGCACAGATTGGCATGATAAATCTACTGGACAAGGAACACCAAAGATGGCCAGCAACCCATCAAAAGCTAGGAGAGGGACATGGAATAGATTCTCCCTCGTGGCCCTCAGAAGAAACCAGCTCTGCCTATACATTGATCTCGGACTTCTAGCCTGCAGGACTGTAAGATAATATGCCTCTGTTGTTTCAGCCACCCAGTGGTACTTTGTTACAGCAGCCAGAAACTAATACACCATCCGTGGAATCATCCCTGCCCAGGCTCCAGAGAAGAAGGGAAGAAGCCATCTCACAAGTGGATCCTCCAGCCCTCAGCCATCTGAGTCTCCTGCAGGCCTTCCAGCCTTCCCAGCCAAGGTTGCAGACATCATAGTGTAGAGACATGCCATAACTGCTGTGTCTCACTTGAGTTTCTAGCTCACAGAATCTGTGAGTGTAATAAAATGGTGGTTGTTTTAGGCGAGTAAGTGTGGAGTTGTTTGTTCTGCAGCCATGGTTAACTGGAACATTGCTTCAACCCCCCTGACCTCTGACCAGTCTAAATTATGCCCTCTTCCTTCTTTGTCTGCAAAAGGAGCTCACCTGATTAACTAATTTGAGCCAAATGTCCGTGGTGATGGTATCACAGAACCTGAGAATTAGAGGGAAGCTGGATATTCACATTTAGGTAAAAACGAATTACCCGCAGTCCCAGCTTCACACAAATCAAGCAGCTTTCATTTCCCCTTTCAATCCTTGAGCACATATAATTTGCACATCATTTATTCAAGAGTCATTCAAAATAGTTATAATCAGGGTAGACATAATTTTTGAGTCTGCTTTATTCGACTTGCTATTTATCACAGCATCTTCCATGTTGCCACATAGTCTTTATATTATTTTAATTGGCTGCAAAGAATTTCATAAATGCACTTCAATTTACTTAATCATTGTCCTTTTGACCAACATAAAAACTTCGAAGTGAACTTTTAAAAATTGCAACATTGTAATTGTTGTTCTACATCAGGGGCTGGCAAACTCCCTCCAGAGAGCCGAATCCACCCACCCCGTCTTCCTACTGCCTGCAGGCTAATGATAGTTACTTAAAGTTTTAAATGGCTAAAAAAATGCACAAAGAATACTTTTTTCACAACACATAAAAATTATATGCAATTTAAAATTCATTATCTATAAATAAAGTGTTATTGGACCATAATCACATCCATCAGAGACTGTATGGCCCACAAAACCTAAAATATTTACTATCTGGCCCTTTACAGAAAATGTCGGTGGACTCCTGGTCTAAATATACATCAAGCCGTCCCTCCGCTTCTCACAGCATTCCTGTCTACCTACTTTTTTTGACTTTGTCAGAAATCTCTTTGTTCATCTTTCTATCATTATTAATTTATTCAAGAATGATTTGTTAAACACCTGCTCTTTGCTAAGCATCTTTTTTTCTTTTTTGCCAGATGTTGTGGATATATAAAGCTAAATAAAGCAAAATCTTTGCTTTCAAGGAGTTTAGAGTCTACCAAAGCATTTGGGACACAGACATACAGAGCAGTGTTATAGGTTTGAAAGTCCTGTGAGGCATTAGAGATGCACAGAAGAAATGCTATGGGATCTGGATGTGGGGTAATTCCTGACATCTGTGAAAATGACTTTTGAGCTTCAGAGAAGCAAAGGGAATGGCAGCCTTAGTAGAAAAAAAAAACCAAAACTACAGCATGGGAGACTAGTTAGCATGTGTAGCTACAGTACGGGTGATTTAAGACACAGTGGGGGATCAGATGGAAGACGAGACAGAAGAAGGGAATAGGGCGGAGATGGAGGAGGCAAGGATGGAAGAGGGAAGGGGAGAAGGAGGAGGCTGGGCTCAAGCCAAGACACCTGTGCAGGAAGGTGACAGGATACAAATCTGACAAAAAAAGGAATCCTCTTTAAACTTTCAAGTTCAGTAAGTCCTCACCATTGTCAATAGTTGAGACTAAGCAAAATGACAGGCAATGAAACCAGTTTTACCATAAACTAATTGATACAAATGAGAGTTAAGTTCCTGCAACATCGAGGTTATAATGCTGATTGAAATGATGTCATTTGAGGACCTGCTGTATCTACCAGAATCATCAGTATTTTTATTTCCCTTTGGCCAAAAGTAGGGAAACGGATCAAACTTAAAGTTTTTTTTACCAAACAAAAGAATTTGTACTCTATGAAACTTCAGGAGTACAATATGCCAATTATTAACCATGAGAGGCTCTTCTCAAATCTCTTTGAGATAAACTGTTACATTCTGTAAGAAATAAGATTAAACTTTAAAAGTCTAGGTGTTTCCAACAAGGTTTCTTTTACGTATCTTAGCAAGAATATGTTTGGGATTATTGAGTGCAGAGCAGGATGGTTACAAATACAAATTTCCCCACAAGGCTCTATTCAGAAAAGCAGGTGGGGTTTTATTCTTGTATTTTCAGCCTTTATATCTAGTAGTTAGTTGTTCCAAATGACCTTACTCTTCGGAATTCCATATTCTTTCTGCAAAAAGTTGCCTCCTACACACACACCTTTACCCAGACTTCCTTTTACTAATCAGAAAAGCTTTTGATATCAAGGATTCCATTTACTAAGCTTAAAGTGGAATGCTCGGCCTAAAGAAATCTAACACCAATAAATATTAAGCTTCTACAAATTTTACCCATTCTTTAAAGCTGAACTCATGAACCAACTCTCGTAGAGCAGTGCTTCTTAACTTTAAAGTCTATACAATACACTGAGAAGCTTGTGAAAATATAGATTCTGATCCAGAAGTCTTGAGTAATGCCTGAGATTCTGCATTTCTAAGAATTTCCCAGTAAGGCTGATGCTCCTGGTCCACAACATTGTGTGTGGCCACACTTAGATTATTCTAGCCCCCATTTATCATCCTCTTCTGAATTCCAATGGCACTTATGCTCCATCCTCTTTCGTATTGTATTGTTTAGTACTTAATCTCATATTGTTTCCTGTTTCTTCAAAGTTAGTCTTAGCTTTTCATATTATGAACTCCTGAAGGAAAAATCTTACCTGATGTACATCTGTCCCCTCAACATGCAATAAACGCAGCTGGGTACTAAGCAGAAGAGGCAGTCGAAGAGTGTACTGAAGATCAGTGAACAAGTCAGCTGAGACAGCCCAGAGCGATCTCCAGTGCTTCCAGCAAAAACTTCAGTTCAAGGAACCATCCTCACCACACCCGGTAGTGATTCCTGTGAGAGTGATCGTTGTTTTGATCTACAGAGCTGGCACTAATTTACACGCTTTATTCTCGGATGAGAAAGAAGTGGAGTGCTTTTTTTTTCACTTTTATAACAGAATTTAATCATAGTTACAAGTTTCACTGTTTGCCTGATTTCAAAAAAATCTTGTCCCAGTTTAGTTGAACTCAATTACTTCCAGGTTTCTCTGCCATTTTAGGATTTCCCATTCTGCTGTGTCTCCCCTTGTCATTGTATCTTCCACATTGGCATCCATAGCTGTTGTTGTCACCCTTGGCACTGGTCTGCAGTCACCCGTCCCATGCTAGTCCACTTTTTGGCCCCCCTATGTCCACTGGTCATTGTGTAGCCATTCCACAGCCCTCTTGTACTCAAGGATTTTAATTCTAAAAGCCTGCTTTAAGGTCTGGTTTTAAGCCGGGAAGTTTGTAGGGCATTAGATAAAAATATTAGCTGCCAGCCTGCAATATAGCACATGGAGAAGGCATTCCACTTTGCTTTCAGGAGCTTCTCAAGAGAAGAATAGAGTTATCCAAATAAACGTGAGCTTAGGTGAATGGATAACATGAACAATATAATATATTTAAATACTATAAATAAATTTTATAAATAGGGAGCTCAAGCTTCAGGGCTCCTCACTTGTACAAGTCTTTTGCCAAGACCCTATTCCTAATTTTGTGTTCTTTTCCTCAAATAGGACCCCTCAAGTTTTATGAGGTTCAGTCTGCATAAAACTTAGATCTGCCCCTGGGATATCATCAAAGGACTGAGGGTGCCGGTGAATAGTGATGTTATTGGTGAAGAAAGAACCAGGTACAGGGAGGAAAAACAAAGCTCAGTGCAGCATGCCATGGTAGAAAGAGGTCCGAATGCGCTGCATGGGGCACATAAAACCTCATATAACTCCTTCTTCCGTTCAGAACCAGACAGTTCTCTTCTCAGTTGTGCATGTTTGTAACTGGTACCATTGTTCACCCATTCTGGCCTGAGAACCCCACAGTCACAGTGGCTCTTCCCTTAGTGACCGGTGGAATAGATTCTATCTAAGCCATGATTTTAGCCCATATGTCCTCCTTTCCAATCCCACCACCATTACCATAGTTCAGGCTGCCATTATATTTAATTCCAAATCCTGTGATAGCCTGCAATGGTATCCCTACCCGCTCCAGTCTCACCCCTCATAGACTCTATGACCTGATCTCCTAGGGTTCTAAGTTGCTCTGCAAACTGTGCCTCCAAATATAGTCACATTCTAAGGTACTGGGACAAACACAATTCAGTCCATGGCATACCTATTCTATCAGCATAGCTGAGCAATCTAGTTAATATAAACTTCCTATTCAAGAAAATGGGCACAATAATGCCTCATATGATTTACATAAAAACTGAATAGGGGGATGGGCATGGAGCACAAATGATAGCTATTATAACTTTTATTCCCTCCTAAAGAAGCAGGAGGGGACTTACTTCCTGTGCTCCAGAACTGTTCTTGTGTTGCTCTGATCCTGCCCTCTTCTGTCTGGGGTTAACCATGGTCACTGCATATTCGCACCTTATGTGGAATAAGGAGGGCATTTTAAACATCAATTTTATTATCCAGTTATGTTAATGGTGCGTGAAATAACATGTGAAGAGCCCATTAAACATTGTGAAAGAGTTTCCATTTCTTAAAAATGAGGGGATAATAAAAGAGGCCAACATAATCCATGGCTGAGGGGAGAGAGGCTGACTTTCATCTTCAGATGCCCTTGAAAGAGGCATAACTTTCAGAACTTGGAACTCAGAATTTCAAAAGACTGTGGGGAACAGATGACCCTCCTAGGCATTATCCAGCAGCATGTTTTTGACCAAGAAAGCATTAACAGTGTGTGTAAAGAAGCATAGGAATAAAAATTAGTAGTTTGTGGATGAGATGAATTTTGATCCAAATATTAATTTTTTTCTCTCCTCAAATTATATTCTGGTCTCTGATTCACACCCGTAAAACCACCACCTGTCAGTACCAGGTTTAACCTGCTTAGAAAAAGTTGAAGAATAAATCCATAAATAACGTCTAACCAGATCCTCCTCTCCACAAGGGATCAATGCCAACTCTGCCATAAGCTCTTAGGAATTTCAGGCAACAGTGGATTCTAATCACCTATATAGGAATCTATAATGGCCCTGTGCTCATGTCTGCAGACTGTTTTGTGCCCTAGAGTTATAGATTCCTGGGAATACTCTGTACATCTCCTGAATTTCCTTTTATCTCATGAGTCACATCACTTCTTGTAAACCTTAGCTGGTGTTTCTCCATCTCCCTGACCCTTTACCATTGGAGACCTCAGGACTTGGACTTGGATTTCTTTACTTCTCTATCTACCATCATTTCTTTGGTGCTCTATCCAGTCTCATGGTTGTAAATGCCGCCTATTAGTTGACAAATTTTAAATTTACCTCTCTCGCTGGACTACAGATTTATATGTTAAGCTGCTTACTCAGATACCTAACAGTCATATGAAATGTTAACTTTCTTAAAGTAAAATTCCTGATCTTCCTCCCTACAAAGTTGTTTCATCCCAATCAATGTCAACTATATCTTTCCAGTTGCTCAGGCCAAGGTCAAGAACTCTTGATTTGTCCTAGACTCATCTCTTAGTTTCACAGTAAACTCCCAATCTGATAGCAAATACTGTCAGCTCTACTTTCAAAATATACCCCAAGACTCAGCACCTCCATTGTCTGTACCCTGGTCCATCATTTTTCATCTTGACTATAGTTCTGCCTGTATACCCTCTGTAGACTATTCTCTACACCATAACCAGAAGAATCCTTTTAGGACAGAAGTCAGATCTGATCACTCCTCCGCTCAACCCATCAATGGCTGCTATTTCACTGTCAGCAAAAGTCAAATCTGTACAATGACCTCAAGTCCCTATAGGATCTGGCCTCCCCCCATCCCTTTATCTACTCCTACTCCTCTTTCCTTTCTTCACTGGGCTCTGTTCACACTGACCTTCTCCCTATTACTTGTCCAATGCCAGATATGTTCTTCCTGCAATATCTTTACTGTTCTATGTGCCTGGAAGGTGTTTCCCCTAGGTAGCCACATGGCTGGCTACCTTGAAGCCTTTTGAGGCCTTAGTGAAATGTCATCTTTTCTCAGAGAACTTTGCTGGCCATGCTGTTCAAAATTATGGCCAGCTCCCAAACCTGTACCAGTATATTCTCTATCCCATTACAGCTGTGTTTTTTCCATGGCCTTTGTCATCATTTGACATATTACATATGTTCTTATATGTTATGTTTACCTTCAGTCTCTTAACATGAGAAGGTAATCCTCATGAGGTCAGGGCTTTGTCTGTTTCACTCACATCTGTATATCCAGAACCCAAAACAGATTAATCAAATGTATGAACATACAAATGATTGCTGCCACTGGAAAAAAAAATTTTAAAGAACATTTAGTCCAACTACCTCATATTATAGCTGAGAAAACTGAAACAAAGCCAATAACAATTTGCTAAATATTACATAATTTGTTAATGGCAGAGTTGAGATTATAATTCAGGTTTCCTGACTCTGTTTTCTTGAGTCTGGCCTTTCTCCAAATAAAACATCATCTAACTTCTGTTGAAATGGATTTCACTATTTGGGGACAGAGACCATGGACTCCAATTTACCTCTAATCGTGTTTCCTGACACATTTCAAAATAATTATAAATGATGAAAAAATATTGATTTCAGGGTAACTAAACCAGTAGAAAATCCAAGTAGTTGAGAGTATAAAGAAGGGACTTTTTTTTTCCTGAGCTTTAGAGTACACATGACTTGATTTATGAGACAGCTTTTAACAGAGAAATGACAATAATAACAGTGATAACCACCATTACTCAGTGCCTACAAAATTCCAGATCCTCTATGCACATTGTCTGATTTAGTTTTTATAATTACCTCAAGGAATGTATTATTATATTCTCGCTTTAGAGATTAATAGACTGAAGCAGAGAGTTTAAGTAACTTGTCAACTCCACAACTAATAAGAGGCAGAGCTGGGTTTCAAGATTATATTTGCTTGACTTAAAGTCCATGTTCAGAACCACTGCACTGTACTGCCTCCAATGCATAGGGCCAGATGGACAAGAACCTTCAAAGTCCACTTAGCAAGGAGCATGTGATTCCAAGTTTCCTAATATGGCCCAGAACCAGTTACTTCACTCCTCTCTTCAACCCAGCGATGTACAGAGTAAAACACAGGAAACTTCCATTGACTCTGGGAGGTGGCCATTTGGTCAATCCTTGTGCCGTCTTGGAAATGCTGACCCCAAAACAAGAGCTTTCATCACTGCTTTAAACATTAAATGTGAGGAAACATATAAAATAGTGAGAAGAGCATAAAACTCTTTTCATTATTAATATGGGAGTGGATGGACACAAGGTAGGAGAAGATTGGCAAAAAATGAGTGAACTACTATTTAAGTCGTCAGAAATTGTACCGTATTTACAAGTATTACTTCATTTATTTCTCAAAAA
>PVKM010028742.1:0-18121 GCA_004027735.1 Carollia perspicillata
AAAAATGATCTAAGCAAACAACTAAAATGGGAACAGAATCACAGAAATGGAGAGCACCTGGAGGGTTATCAGTGGCGGAAGGGGAGAGAGGGTGGAAGGTACAGAGAATAGGAAGCATAAATAGTAGGTAGAAAATAGACAGGGGAAGTTTAAGAATAGTATGGGAAATAGAGAAGCCAAAGAACTTATATGTAGGACCCATGGACATGAACTAAAGGGGGGGAAATGTGGGCAGGAGGGGCTGTGCGGGGCAGAGGGGAATAAAAAGGGGGAAATGGGACAACTGTAATAGCATAATCAATAAAATATATATTTTTAAAAGATGTATTTATTTTTAGAGAGAGGAGAATGGAGGGAGAAAAGGGGAAACATCAGTGTGAGAGAGAAACATTGGTTAGTTGCCTCTCACACACCCCCAACTGGAAAGCAAACCTACAAGCCAGACATGTGCCCTAATTGGGAATGGAACCAGTGACCCTTTGCTTTCCTGGATGATGCCCAACCAATTGAGCCACACTGGTCAGGGGTCAGGGCCAGAATCAATTTCTTAATACACAAATCGGATTGCTTAAAAGTCTCCAATGTCCTCCCATTTCACCTGTAATAAAATTAAACCTAATTTAATGGTCTGTATACTCTGTCCCAGGTCTACATTTCCAAACACATCCCCCTGAGCTACCGCACTTTCTGACTCACAGTCTTAACATTTGCTCTATCTTCTGCACAGGATGAGATTATAACAGCTCTTTACAGAACTTCTTCTCATCTTTGTAAACTGTGTTCAACTGTTATTTCTCCGGGCCACTATTCTCATATATAACATGGCCTTGCTCCCCTACTCCACCAGCCATTCTCTAGCCCCTTTTGGGTTTTATTTTCTTTCAAGAATATATAACTACCTGCAATAATATTATTTAGTTGCTATTTTATTATTGTTTCTAGAACATAAGCTCTATGAACACAGAGGCTCTGTTTCACTCACTGCTGATTTGTGGCACATAGTAGGCGTGCTGGATATTGAGCTTTTCAAAAAAATTCTCTCAGGTCTAAATCTACCTTTTTAAAGTCTACTTCATGAGACTGGAATTTGACTAACTCTATTTCTCCATTGCCAAGTGGGTTCTTGTTAGGTTGTGCTAATCAGGAGCACCTGAGAGATACTGGATGGCCAGAAAAGGGAGAGCAAACTCGCTCTCCCTGTGTTTCTGCTCTTCGGGCAGTAGCACTTGATTCCGGCAGGTTCGGAGCTTTTTCCCACATCCCGCAGCCAGCTGCACAGAGTCTGAGCAGAGAGACCAACATGCACCAGGCACACCCTTGTCTAAAGGACATCCCACCTCTGCCAGTCTGACCCTGCTCCCCGGGCCGCATCGCCGCCAGGCAACAGCATCTCCTCAGAAGTCTTGGTCTCTGTCCACATCCATAGGTCAGCCCTCTGAGCTTTTAGTTTCTCACAACCCAAGTCTCTTCTCTTTGATCTCCCAGCCCTGGTCATTCTAAAAATCCTCTCTTAGGTAGTGCGATTTCTGCTTTTCTTACTGGGCCCTGGCTGACACAGTGGGTATTTCATAAACACTTGACTTATTTATGAATGAACAAACATCCAGTTTGTAAGATGTGCCCTAGAGATCCTACTCACAATTTTCTGCAACAAAGAATCACCCTTATACACTGCAACCACGGCTTGGCTTGCCTTTAACCCACCTGAATGTCTTGCTCAGGGTTGCGTGTTTCATCTGTTCACAGTGTTCCTCCAGGGCCAGATTATGATCTTTATTGACCTCAGATACTGAGAAATTATGGTGACTTGAATGGGTAATTCAAAATAAAAGATCTATAGAGAGAGAGATTTAGGTATAAACATAGCTATTGGCACAATACGTGTAAACTATGATTTTATTTTTCTCATACTAATTACTTAATGATTTACAAAGTCTTTTAATAACAAACTCCTTCAACAAAATATCTTCCCGCTCATTTTGGAACGTCCCCACTTTCCTGATGTCCTAATCATGCGTTCTGTCTGTTGTGTAATCCAAAATTCTATTTAACATTCTTAAAATCACTATATGATGAAAATGCTCCAAGGCATAAACTTCTGAAACAGTTCATGTAAACACTGAGCTCCCCCTCATTTCTTGACCCTCTGGAGAACCCTGGCCTGTCCTCAGAGCAGCCACCCCGTGATTTCCTGAAGCTCTCACATTTATTGCGTGTTCATTATGAGCTAATGCCCGTGCCAGACACTTCAGATATATTGTCTCATTTTAGCCTCACAAAATTACCATAAATTAGAAACTGCCCTTATTTATGTTCTGACAGACCTAATAGAGCGCTGAGTACACCCCGGGTACTTCATAAAATATGACTGTGTCTCTTTCAACATTTTTCAGAGTATGTGCTGGGCCAGGGTCTCTTCAAGTGTTAGCATGTATTAACTTATTTAATCATCAAAACAATACTTTTTGCCCAAATTTTATAGATGACCATGCTGATAAACAGAAAATAACTCACTGGAATTCACCCGAAGGATGCAGAGCAGAAATGGGATTTGAAACCTCTCAGTCTTGGTCCTACTTCACCCAGGCACACGTGTCAACCTCAACAATAACAGGCGAGTGGCTTTATTAAACTTGCCATATCTAAAATGTTAGTGCTTTGTGAATGACTGTGTTCGTATAAAGACTGCATTACCACGGTTAGCCCTTCATATGTTACCTACAACAATGGTCCCAAAACATTTAAACGTGAGCACCCTTGTTTGGTGTCAGTGATAGTAGCCCTACTTCCATTTCTCTTAGTTGACACCACAAATGAAAAAGGGCCATGATTAAGACAATACTTCCTAGATCATGCAGGAAATTCTTTAATGCCTTCCATTGTCCATAGGACAAAATCCGAAATTCATAACTTGGCTTTGCCTGCTCGGCCCCAACCTTCCTCTCCAGTCTTGGTTTTGACCACCATCCCCCAGGAATTATGGTCAAGTCACAGGTTCTAGCAGCTTCAGAACCTCCACGTGCATGCACTGACCCTTTGCCAGAACGCTCCTCCCCACCCAAACCTGCCATCCATGCTTTGGATCTCAGATGTGACTCACCCTAGAAGTCTTCCTTAATCTTCCAGCCTTGGCCAAGGTCCCCTGTGATTCAACACCTTAGTTGTTCCCTACACTTCTCCTTCACAGCACTTACCATATTGCATTACGCCCTTTGGTAGGCACCTACATCCCACAGAGATATAAATATCTTGAGAGAGCAGAAACCTTGTCTGTTTCATTCACGCAGGTATCACCAGTGCCCACTACCATGTTCATCCAGGAGGGAGGTTGTGAGTTACCAAGATATTGATGGCAGTTTCACTCCTTACCTGATAAAAGGGACCGAAGGCTCGACTATCTCTTGAACTTTTGAAACTAATAGTATAACAATCATCACACCTAACATTGAATGAGTAGTTTCTATCTTACAGGCGCTATTTTAGGTGCTTTGAAGTTTAGAACTCAGTTCATCCTCACAAATGTGTAAGGTTGGTACTGTGAGGTTTACAGAGTGTTCGATACATATATGCCTCACCCCAGCAAGGGGTTCTGACTTAATAAATTGGTGCTGCTCTGTTTCGACCCAGATTAAGACCTAAAGCCATCACTTACTTCAGTGTAGTCCTTAAAAAGATTTCACTTGCAGAAACACTGGCCTGGTAGTTGAATTTCATGAGGGTTTTGAACCAGAAGACTGTGCTCCCCAGTTTCTCAACAGTGATTACTGGGGTGACTAAATATAGCTTCAAGGACCGCCCCCCCACAAGTCAAACATACAAAACAGAAATCTCAACAAATAGCACACCATGCAGAAAAGGGTCACCATTTTTCAAACACGAGTGGATTTGTGCCAGCTAGGAAACCTCAGATTCATTTGAGTCTGCTCTTTTGTTAATCTTGATTCCTGTTCCTTTCTCAACACTAGAGTACTGCTAGAGTGGCCTTTGAAAAGAGCAACAGTTTGGGACCCACGGTTAGGATAATCTGTGAAGGGCTCCAGACCATTACATCAGTTTCATTTGAACACCTACACCCACCAAACTTTCACGCAGCACAGACAGGACAAATGTCAGCAATCTGTCTGCATGTCGGGATTGGTCTAAATACACAGGAAGTATCTAGCAATCTCACACATCCTTACCTAAGATAGTTGTCCTTCTGGGATCCTTTCACCAGGCTTCCCCAAAAACAACATCTGGTCTCCTTGGGTTAACAAATCATAAATGAGGACTTTGTGAAATCTTCAAAATAACAAGCATATTGCCATGTTTCTGGTTCCTGATCATGCCCTCACCATCCTGATATACTTAGGATTAGAACCAGATTAATTACTACAGAATGATTTACTTTTCAATTAAAAAGAGGTGGGATGGAAGTTCTAAAGAATATTGTAATCCAAATCTCTTTATGATGAATGTGTCTGTCACAACATGAAGACACATGTGTGTTCCTCAAATGAGAACATGCTATACAATGGACAGTAATCCACTTGCTGTTTGAGGTATACACAGGGTGGGGAAAAATAGGTTTATAGTTGTGAGCAGGTAAAACACCGAGTTTATTCTTGTATCACAATTTATTAATTACTGCATTATTTTCCATACAGATGACTGTAAACCTACGTTTGCCCCATCCTGTACAAACCAGTGCTTATTTGAAGAATCATGATTCGGTTCCAGTAAGAGATGTTAGCTCCTTTGGGTTACATGTAAAGAAAGGACCATGGCCTTCCAGCTCTGAGTCTGGAAAATTTAGAATAAAAATTACCAAAGGGAAGGGAGAAAGACTATAAACAATGGGAAGATAAATACATTGAAGGAGGAAGTTGTTTTTTATTTCTAACATACAGATGAAAATTGTCAAAGTTTATCTGACTTAAATCTCAAGAGAAAATAGATGGATATTCCTAATGCACCTTAAATATTTGAACCAATAAATTCTAATAGTCATTATAACTAACAGTAGAGACAATGAATGATAAAGAAAATTAATAAATAAATAGCATATACAGTAGAAAAAATAATGCAGGAAAAGAACCATGGGCACAGGGTAATCGCCCCATGAGTACTGTTGGAACAGTTTCAAATAAAGGGACCCAGGAAGATCTCAGGGATAACGTGACATTTGGGCAAAGACCTGAACATGATGAAAATGTGACTCCTGTCAGAGAGAACGAGTTTAGAAACGAATGTCATGTAAGTAAATTTGAAGAAAACATTGAATGGTATCCCCTTTTTTGTCCTCGTATTAGTGGATTTCAGTATGTGTGGGTTTCTCTCATTTGTATCGAGCTCTGATAGAAATAAAAATTGAGAATAGAAATGAAGGAAAAATTACACCTGCTTTCAACTAATTTGTTTTTTTTGCATGTTGCATTTCATAGTTGATATACTTAAATATCAGTTTTTCAGCTGTGGCCACAAGAGCCCCTTTGGAAATGACCTAGTGCACCTGCGGAATATGTTTCCTGCATTTAAGTAATACACAATAAAAAGTGACTCCACAGCGTCTGTGCTCCATCACCCAGGGCCTATTTTCTCATTACAACACATGCACGTTCTTTCTGAAGTTGATTTTCTCCCTCTATAAACTTCGTAACAGACTTATTTTTAGCTCTTTGTTTAGCTCAATTTTATCTCATTTAGAAGAAGTGCATTTTGGTTTTTCAGAGAAATTTGTATGTTTATAATTAGCTATCAAATATGGAACTCTAAAATAAAAACTATCTTAATGGCAAAAGATATAAAAAATACCTCTTTCAACAAACTCAGTTTAAAGAAGATAAACTTTTAATTCTAAATTTGCAGGCATCTTCAATGTGCTTAGCATGTTATATAGAAAAAACAAAGCCCAAGATGTTACATTGGTAATAATAAGTTAACTAAGCAAGCATGTTAAATTATTAAATTTGGAGAATACATTGTGCTTATTATGTTACTTACCCTTGCAATGAACTAGAAAATGAATGTGGTCATTCCAGACTGGTTAAATGGGAAATACATTTTACACAGATGTGTCTAATGTAGTTTCCTGGCAGAGGAATAATGCACACAACTTACATTTATAAGTATACGAATCTGGTTTCATATTACAATGTCACTCTGTAAAATCGGATTTTCCCCTCTGCACATTGGTTTTCACTTTCAGGATATATTTACCTCCTTTTATCATTTAAAGTATCTTTATTAAAACACTATTTTTTCCAGATCCTTCCAAGTGTGTTTCATTTGTGAAAAGAATGGTGGTTGGGAACTGCAATAGGAGAGAATTTAAGGATAACAGTGAGCAACCTATTTAAAACCAAGGGATTTACCCTCTTTAATTCACACGAAACTGATTTTTATAGACTCTTATTTCTGCTGCCAACTTAGCTGAGATTCAGGTTTCTTTTTATGTTATTTTGGATTTTTTAATGTTAACTAGTTTCACTTCCATCTGTTAACATATCTGGACTATTAAAATGCCCAGTTCCGTTCCTGCAGCAACCTTCACAGAGGGGTTCAGCGCAGAGACAGCGACAAATGCACCCAGAATAACCACCCATTAACGTCTCTGGTATCTGAGACTGTGTGGTTATGTGTGTGCACGTTACACTAGTTAGTCTTAGTGCGCGTATTTCAAAGGAAAGTTCAACCAACTGGATTTAGAACGGAAATAACGCACATTTTTATTACATGCACTTTTAGGTTAATGAATACTAGTTATTACTCACTGCTTCCGAACCCCTCATAGAATGGTTCCAAAATTATCCCATTCAAGGACTTGGGGTTTTTGTGTGACAACCCACTGGGACACCTTGGAATGTCACGCGTGGGCAGAATGCAATTATCGTGTGTCAGTGTTACGTGGTGCTGGGCTGTCACGGGCTGTATGTCAGAGGAAAACCTTACATACAGCACTTGACAATTGCACTCTCTTCCAGTCAACATATGCCCCTGCCTCCAAGTTATTTCATTAGTTTATTTACCTGTCTAGGACGAACTTTGGCACTGAACTTTGTGGACTAGGTGATGCGAATGCTCACATGCTCTATCTTCTCTGCTACACAGGGGTATCGCTAATAAATGAGGTAACATACCATAAAGAAACAGGGTAAGTATTAAAGGACGGGAGCTGAAATAGAAGGGAGTATTTTATTTATCCACTCATTCATTTTTAAATCTGGGTATAACCCAAATACAACAATCTGCACACATTTAATGTGTACAAATTGATGTTTTGACAAATACACACTCCCGCGAATCCATCAGCTCCAAGAACAAAATGAAGACATCCATCACCCTCGCCCACCAATTTGCCTTTTAAACACATGTAACACAGTTATGATAACAACTGTACCTTCCCTGACTGCTAAGTAACACATCGATGTCAACCATGTGTCAACTTCAATTGACTGATTTTTCTCCCCACTGCGGGATATTTTTCCTGCTTCTTTTCCTGCTGGGTAAATTTTGAGGTGTGCCAAAAATCATGGACTTGAACTCATTGGGTGCTAGATATTTTTTGTATTTCTACAGTTATTCTTGGGCTTTTTTTCTGAGTTGCACTTCAGTTACTTAGAAACAGTCTGACTTTTCAAGTCTTGCTTTCAAGAGGTATTCATTGGACTAGGACCATGCTTAGTCTAAGGCTAATTCTGCCCTGCCACTGAGGCCCCCTTTTCTGGACTCCCCCAGTGCCCTGAGAGTTGTGAGTCTTTCTAACCTGGCTTGTGCAAACAGGTATTAGTCTCAGAACTGTGTGCGTCTTGCACACTCTTATCTATCAGTTTTTGGAATGGTGATTTACTATCCTCAGGTAGTTTCCTCACATGCATGTGCTGACTGGTATTTGCAGTGTAAGTGCCTAACATTAAGATGTGATTGCTAAGGCATCTGTTTCAAAAGACATCCATCCTGAATGAGTTTATGGACAGTTGTAGGACTCAACTACTAGCTAGCAAAATAGCCAGATAAGGGATGAGGCCTTCCGCACCCCTAAAGGTTCCTCTCAAAAGCCCTGGGTAACCCAGATTACCGACTGCTGGAGTGACCCCACTTCTCCCTTCCCTCACTCCAATTCCTGCTCTTACACCTTAAATTAGCCAATAAAGAGTGAACCTACAAAACCCTAGACTTTCTACCATCAGACCCTAATAAACACAGAGCACTCTCTCTCTCTCTTTCTTTCTCCCTCTCTACCTGTGACCTTGCTGTATGACTCTTGGGCACGCCCTGTACCCTCTAGAACCTGTGAACAACAAATCTTGTTCCTCAGAGTCCTCTAATGGTTTCTTGCCAAAGTGCATCCTGGGATTATAATAAACACCACAAGAATAAGCTCAGCCATTCAACACAGGGTGTCCTGCTAGGGAAATGTCTGTGGGGCCAGCTGAGAGTGACATGTGCCTGGGCAAGCACCACAGGCAGTCTTCTCTGAGAACACAGCCATCAAGGGGCTCAGGACCAGCAGAACAGAACAGCACTCAGGTAAAGAAATACCTGAGGGGACCCCTGGGCAAGCTCCGGGGTTCCCTGTCTGTGCTGCCCTCTGCCTCCCATTCTCTGTCCTGAAGATTCTAGCCTCTTGCTCTCCCTGAACCCTCAGCTCACTCCACTCTGACACTCAAAGGAGCCCACCAGCTCCATCTATATCTCTCTCCCCTGCAGCAAGCCCGAAGACTCAGCGAAGCAATCAATTGGGGAAATTATTAAGGCATAACTGGTCGTTTCCCATCTCTAAGGGATTTTACTGCCCTTTGTTACTGATACCCAATAAAGTGCTTTTTCACATCTTTTTATGTTTTATTTTTATTTCAGCTAGAAGAGTAAATACAATCCCTTTTACTTCGTCTTGGCTGAAAAAAAAATCCCACTCATTTACCCTTATCAAATTTCTAATATGAGACATAGGCTATTGTGCACTTGGAAAAGAGCAGAGGAAAAAAAAGACAAAAATTATTCTGTTCAGGTGGCTCACATTTTACGTGAGGGAGCCAAACATAAATATATATAATAAACATAGTTATTTTTTAAGTTAGATAGTAGTAAGTATCGTGGAGAAAAACGAGCCAGGGCAGGAAGGCGTGATGGGAGATGCAGCTTACACAGAATGGTAAGAGAAGGACACGCTAAAAAGTCATAGAGATAAAAGCCCATGGGATGTGGGGGGCACCACGTATTCAAGGCAGAGGGAACACGAGCCAAGGCCCTGAGGTGAGGAGCAGGAGCACGCCCAAGTGCTGGAGAAATAGAATCAAGTGCAGTAGGGCTGGAGCAGACTGATGGAGAGAAAGTGTTTTGCAAGCTAAAATTTGACAGGAGAACCAGGATCCCAGAGCCTGGCAGGTTGTCTTAAACACTGTGGACCTTTGGAGAATGGTGGCTGCGGGGAGTGAGTGTGAGACTGGAGCGCACGCCTTAACGTCGTTGTGCCAGCTGTTCTCGCCCTGTTAGGCTGGAGGTGAGCGGGTCTAAAGCTAGGAGACCAGTTACTTGGCTGGCTTTGGAAATACAGAGGAGAGACAGTGGTACAAGGGATCCCAATCATAGCAGAAGTATGAAAAAGCACTGGTTTCTAGAAATATTCTGAATGGTAAAGCCAATAGGATATGCTGATGGATTTGACTGATAGGGGTACGAAAGAGGAAAATCAAGGTGACTCCAGAGTGTTTGGCCTGAGCAACTGCACCCACAAGGGTGAACTGCACAGATGGAGAGCCTGTCGAGTGGGAATGACAAAGAGCCCATGTACATAAAGACAGGCAGAGGGTGGGTGGGAAAACCTGTGGTGTGTGTGTGTGGAAAGGCCAGAAGCTGAGTTCTCTGAATGGCCCAGGAGGCTCCTGCTGAGACATGATGATAAAAAAGAGTGTAAAAGTCAGTTGTGGTCAGATCACAGAAAGCCTTGCGAGCCAGCAAAGGAGTGTATAACCCGTGGAATTTATGAGGCCTATCAGTGAAGGTACAGGGAATAAGTAGCAGAGTTGGTAGGTACAAAATAGACAGAGGGAGGTTAATAATAGTATCGGAAATGGAGAAGCCAAAGAACTTATACGTATGACCTATGGACATGAACTAAAGTAGGGAATGCTGGTGGGAGGGGGGTACAGGGTGGAGGGGAATAAAGGGGGAAAAATGGGACAACTGTAATAGCATAATCAATAAAATATTTTTAAAAAAGAAAAGGAAATCTAGACAAAGCTTGTGAGGATCTTGAGTGAAAAACTACAAGTTCACAAAAGCTTTACCCAACAGTTTTTACAGCTGCAAATACTGCTGCAAAGCTAAAAGATAGAACTGAACGGAATTGTACAGTAAGAACTTCTCCCTGAGTTTCTGAAACCCTGAAAAAGCCACTGTGGCTTGGTTGTGAAGTGCTGAGGAATATGGCTGCAGGCAAGTTGGTGTCCAGCAATCACAAGGCAGTGACTCATTCTGAGCAAAGGCCTCACCCAGACTGCGATATACGGAAACATAGGTCACAGACGGCAGATGACATTTTGATGAACATACCTGGATGAAAACTGGGCCTGATGACCTCAGAGGAAGCCTGCATGGTGGGCTCTACACAGCCAGAGACAAAAAGTAACCACTAAGGATGCTCAGAACATAAAAATGCCTAACTGCAGGCGAGTCGTGGCAGGCAGTCACGTCCTGGGGCTCGACAAAGGTCAGTCTTTACCTGTGAAGACAACAGTGAGCCTGTGTGTTGTCTCCTGCATCTGAGATAACATACCTTTGAAAGGTCAGAGTGATCTTCTCTTCCACGCCCCTGGGGGCACAGCTGCACTGGAGCGGAGCCCTCAGCATTATCTTGTTGGCCACATACCATCTCTCTGTGCTGTAAATACTAACCATTTGCTACCCTGCACCCACCCATGTGAAAGTTTGTGTTTCTCTGTGTTACTTTGTATCCAGTCCCAGAGAGGTCCCTGCTTAGATTTCTCTTGCCCCCAAGTTCAACACCAATGGATTCACACACACACCCTGAAGTTTCCTCCTTTTATTCTAATGTATTGATACAAAATAAGCTGCAAAACTGCCATTCTCAGGAGCTTTTTCTCAATACTTTGAGATTTGCTTCCCAGTCATTGTTGTCAGATTGGTTCAAATAAACTCATAAGAATTCTCGACAGGTTTGGACATTTCTTATGTCGATAGTACAAACATTAATATAGTCACAGCTCTGTGAGGGAAAGTTATAGAGAGCCAGAAAAGCTCTGGGTGAAGGATAGGAAGTTTTGGTGTAGCCCTAATTTCACTGTGGCCAGCGGTGATGCCTAGGTAAGGCATATGGTCTCTCGATAATGTAAATGTTTTCTCACTAGAGTAGAAAAACATCTCGTCTGCCACTTAGAATCACATGAACACAACAGCAAGTCCAATGGCTTTTCCTACCGGTCCCTCGTGTGATGGTTAACTGTATGTGAAACTACAGAGAATGCCAGGTGTCCAAACTAAACGTTGTTTGGGGTCTGTTTGTGAGGGTGTTTCCAAATGAGATGAGCATCTGAATGGGGGAAGGACTCAGTAGAATAGGATGCTTGGCCCAGAATGGGATGCATCATCACCCACTGAGGGCCTGAAGAGAACAAAGAATTCACCCCTTTCCCCCTGCTCACAGACTCACCGATTAAACCCAAACATTTCATCTTCTTCCACCCTTGGACTGAGATTTACATCATGTACTTGCCTGGTTCCCAGGCCTTCAGACTTGGACCAAATTACAACAGCCGCTTTCCTGGGTCTCCGTCTTACAAAGAGCAAACCACTGGGCACGGTCTATCGCCCTATCTACCTGCTACCCAGCCTCTTAGGACTTAGGCAAACAAAGCAGTATTGATGGCTTGTATTCAGTGGAACATAAACACATGAGCACTAACTTTACATCTTTTCATGAGTCAAGGTATGAGCTACATCAGCCCTCTCTGCAGACTATACGATCGTTCCTGAAGCTTAGAATACACAGAAACAAATTGGACATTCTCTGAAAACAACGGTCTCACAGAATAGAGGTAATATTTCTATCTGAATGGAGAACTATGATGGCCACAGTCACTGAAAACACCACCTAAGGGTTCAGACTGTTTTTATAAGCTGTATATATATGAAAAAAAAGGATGCAGTCTATTAATAAACTCATTTATTCTGAACACTCCATATCCTTTATCATTTCTGTGCACTTATTTTTACTACTCCTCCGTGCTCTGCCTGCCAGTCTTTGCCCAGAAAACCCCTCATCTTCGTTCACACACTCCTACAAAAAGCTCCTCACCCGGAGAAGACAGCTGCCTCCTCCGCTGGACTGCCGCATCGCTGAGAGCGACATTTCCTTCAGTGCCTCCACCCTCAACACAGTTCCGTGGCAGCGGAAGAATCTGGCCCTGATTTTTAGAACCTTGTGGTGATTTTATCCTACACACCCCTTTCCCACCCCCTGCTTGTCGTATCGGATAACTTTATCTTTCTCTGTCTCTTTATCTTCCTGCATTCCCAGGAATGGCACAGTGCTAGCCAGGTATGTTCAGGAACTATATCCCGGTGACAATTAACTGGATGTCTTGAATATTTTGGTTGTCTTCTACTAAGACAAGGCTTTGGAGAGCCTAGGTACTATGGAAACAGATTTATATAAATACATCCATATGAAATTTGCTCTGCCAAAGTGCTCAACTACTTACAGAGTGCATTTCCTTAAACTAAAACCTTTTCAAACAATTTTGCTGGAAACCTGTGCAGTCAGGCTACGCCTTTCAAAATGCTTTTCTCCCTCAGATCCCATCACCCACCTACAGACTGGGATATGTCAGTTCGGGAAAGCCCGGTTGGCATGGTTCCTCTTGCTCTGTCACTCCTCATCTTAAATTGTTAGCTTCTCCAACTGCTTGGGATAGGTAAGTCCGGGTAAGAGTTTGTACTTTTTTAATGTTATTTTACTCTGGCATAGCCTAAAACATCTAGGAAGCACAGAAATCACCAGCATGGGGCAGAAGAGACCTTTCTATTTTGACATTCTGCGCTTTTACATATACGCATATCCAGACACACCAACTGACTCATTTAATAACAAATTTTATAAATATTTAATCAGCATGTACTATTTTCCAGGTGAATCATTACAGGGGGGAGGTATAGTGGTGAGCGAAAAAACCATTTGGCATCTACCCTCATTGATTTGTAGCATATGATATATTTTTATATAAGGATGCAATGAAACTCTAAAACTAATATATTCCTTAAGTATTCAATAATTTGATTCTAATCCAGAGTTCATAAGTTTTTTTTCCTTAGTGATATTCATTTGTTTTAACAGCCTCCTTAATAGTGACAATTAACATTAAGTTAATACACAGCTTTTATTGATGGCAAAATATAACATGCTGAGATTTATTTCAGAATGAATCAAATTATTAAATAATCACAAAGAACCCTTCTGACCATAAAATTTAAAAATGGGGATAATCAGAGCTACCACCTGGGGAGAACCCCTCGATGGGTGACCCCGTGGGCAAACTGCCCAAGAGTCACTGTCTGACTTCACGGTTCGCAGTAGGAGCAGTTATTTGATATTACTATAATTTCATTATCTCCCACGCCCACAAGAATCTCCTTCACAAGTTCAGATTTTTACATCTTATGAGTGAGTTTGTGATTTAAAAAGAGAAAAAGAAATAAAGATGCAAGTAGAAGAGGGAAAAATATTTCTTAAACCACAGCTCTATTTCCAGGAAACAGAAAACTGACATTGACTTTACTCAAAAGGCTGGTTCCAGAGAATTTGCACAATCTCAGACATAAGTAGGACAGAATATAAAGGAGACAGGACGTTGAGGGGAAAATCCCTCAGCCAGGGGTCAAACTATGTTCTCTGTTCTAGAGCAAAACCACTCCCACTGTAGGACAATAGATTCTGCAGGGAGCCCTGAAGGAGAACGGACCGTCTGCCTGGTTAACAGAACTTTGTCAAAACAATAAATCTCTACAAGTGTTTTGACCAATGTTTCTAAGAAATAGCAACTACAAACTGAGCTTCAATTCCCAGGCAGGAAAGAAACTAAGCATCTAATGTCTCTTTGGTGAAGTCATGAAAATAATCTACACATAATCACATTAGGGGCAGGTGTGAAAACAATTAATAACTTGGTTAGTAAACGCTCAAATATTTTCAGATTGAAAAGGTTGACTAAGTACTCCATTTCATTCCTATGCAAGCACATCCAGAAAATTACTGCCTCAGCTCTTTCTAGGATTCAAAACTGCTCTTCAACACCCAAGAAAAATCTAGTTTTTCCACCAGGATTTTTTGTTTTTGTACCACAAGAAGATAAAGTTATTTCTTCTCCACTAATTTCCTTTCAGGAGGAAAATAACATTTTCCAAAAGTAAGACAAAAGCAACACTTCTGTTAACATTTGCTCTTAGTCCACAGGACATTTAAATCTCTTTAAACTGTGTTTGTCCCCCTCCCCCCACCTATTGACATGATACGTCCATCTTTCAAGTTCTTCATTTTCCCGTCTTCACACGGGGAAAGGTAATCATTACCTACTCAACAAATTACGAAAATATTTTTCTCAGCTGTAGCCATTAGCAAAAATCTTCTTAGGAGAAATTACAATTTTTTAGTGGTTTCTCAGACACAATGATGTCTCGCTCATGGCGAATTTATACACTCCAGTTGTTCAGCCTCTTCCTCTTCACCTCTGAGACCTGCATCCTAAACACCCCCGTGTTTCCTGAAAAACATGCAAATCTTTACTTGGTCTATTTTAGAAATTCCCTACTCAGTTCTTATGAAGAAAAGCATGGTGGTAGCACTCATCGAGTTCTGCTCTCCCCTCCTTCCACATAAACACACTCTGTTTCTCCTTCACACACACACACACATGCACACACATGCACACACACTCATCTCTACTGTCCTGTCCCTCCAATATAAATGTGTTATATAAATAGAACTTCTGGTTCAATCAACATGCATACCTACATTACTGATCAGATCAGTATGATTTATACCCTATTCTAGTAAGATACTGTGATTACCTTTCTTTTTATGTTCTTTATTTTTGCCTTTCTTAGAGATAATAATGTTTTTTTTTTCCATTTAACATGGTTAATCCTTTCTAACTCAACAGCAAAATCCCTCGGCATACTGTTTTTCACATGACTGAATCCATCAGGTAACTGACATTTTCATTATCTGTCTGTGTGTTTATTATTTATGTGAATAGTTCCGCATCTCACACGGTAGTCTGACCTCAGTGTTCCTTTTCTCCTCATAAGCCCTATATCCTGGTTTCTAAAACTGTCTCTTGAACTACCCATATTATTCTGCTGTTATCAATGAGTTAAATGAAACCCTGTCACACGCTCATTATTTTCTATGAATTTTTAAATCACTTCTTGAATAGTGCTTTGACAGAGATATATGTCAAAACGAGAGAAACTAAACCCAGGAAACAAAGAAAAACTTATAAGAAAAAAAGTGTAAAACTAAATGCTTATATATGGGAAAATCTAAACAAGTATCATCTGTGATTGCAATAAAATAATATATCATGAATTTAAGAAAATAGAACTAAAAATGAACAAAATTAAGAGTACGTTGATCAAAATTAGTATACTTTAAGTTTCTTATGTATATTATTCAGGAGAAGGCTAGAGATATTAATTAACTTAAGATTTTACTATGTAAATGCATTATAATTTTGGTAACCATAAAAATAGAAAAAGTTTAAACAGTCCAACTATTAAGAGAAATATTGAATAAAAAACTTTAAGCAGTCATAGTGGTAAAAATAAAGATGGAGAAGCATTAAAATATCAGAATAACTAGAAAGCACAAAATATAACAGAAATAAAACAATAATTTAAAAAAGTGAATAGACTCCTCTTATAAGTGGCAGAGGCTGAATGTTGAAACGTGTTTTAATTTACAAGGTATACACTTAAAACACAAGGACTTTGTTTTTTTATTGCATTTTTCCATGCCCGTTGACCCCCATCATACCCGCTCCTCCCAGCAGTCACCACACTGCTGCCGAGGCCCACGAGCCCTTTTTCTTTTTGCTCAATCCCTCCATCCCCTGCCCTCCTTCCACCCCATAGTCGTCATCCCGGTCTCTATGAGTCTGTCCCCGTTTTCCTTGCTAGTTCAGTTTGCTCATTAGATTCCACATATGAGTGAAATCATGTGGTAATTCTCTTCCTCTGACTGGCTGATTTCACTTAGCATAATGTTCTCCAGGTCTCCATAATGCTGTCTCAAAGGGCAAAATTTTCTTTGTTACAGCTGAGTAGCATTGCATTGTGTAAATGCCCCATAGTTGTTTTATTCATTCATCTACTGATGGACACTTGGGCTGCTTCCTTATCTTAGAGATTGTAAATAACACTGCAATGAACATAAGGGTGTTTAGTTCTTTCGAATTAGTGTTTTAGATACATTCTCAAAGATGGGATCTCTGGGTCAAAACACAGATCCATTTTCAATTTTTTGAGGTGTTTCCATACTGCTTTCCATAGTGGCTGCACCAGCCTGCACTCATTTAGATTTTCCCATATATAAGCATTTAGTTTTACACCTGTTTTCTTGTAAGTTTTTCTTTGTTTCCTGGGTTTGGTTTCTCTCGTTTTGACATATAGCTCTGTCAAAGCACTATTCAAGAAATGATTTAAAAATTCATAGAAAATAATGAGCGTGTGACAGGGTTTCATTTAACTCATTGATAACAGCAGAATAATATGGGTAGTTCAAGAGACAGTTTTGCACCAACAGTGCGAAAGTGTTCCCTTCTCTCTACATCCTCCCCAGCACTTGTTGTTTATTGATTTATTGATGATGGCCATTATGATAGATGTGAGATGATATCTCAATGTAGTTTTAATTTGCATTTCTCTGATGATTAGTGACATTGAGCATCTTTTCATATGTCTATTGGCCATTGCATGTCCTCCTTGGAGGAGTGTCTATGCTGGTCCCTTGTCCACTTTTTAATTCGGTTGTTTGGGAGTTTTTTGGTGTTGAGTTTTATAAGTTCTTTATAACTTTTGAATATTAACTCCTTGTCAGATGTAGTTGAGAATGTGTTCTCCCATTCTATGGGTTGTCTTTTAATTTGTTGTTTTCCTTTGGCACACAAAATCTTTTTAATTTGATTTCCATACTACCAAAAGCAATCTTCAGATTCAATGCAATTCCTATCAAGATTCCAATGGCATATTTCAGAACTAGAACAAATTTTCAAAAATTTATATGGAACCACAAAAGTCCCCACATAACAACAGTGACCCTGAGAAAGAAGAACAATGTTGGAGGAATCACACTATCTAATATCAAATGACACTATAAAGCCATAGTCATCAAAACAGAGTGGTACTAACATAAAAACATACATAGATTAATGGAAGAGAATAGAGAGCCCAAAAATAAATCCATATTTTTATACTCAATTAACATATGACAGAGAAAGCAAGCACATACAATGGGCTAAAGATAGTTTATTCAATAAATGGTGTTAGGAAAATTGGAAAGATATGTGCAGAAAAAATGAAACTAGATCACCTTCTTACGCATATACAAGAATAAATTCAAAATGGATGAAAGATATAAATGTTAGGTACAGACTTCCGGCCAAGATGGAGGCGTAGGTGGAAGCACTGTGCCTCCTCTCACAACCAAGATTAAGGACAACAAATATTTATAAACAATATCACAACCAGAACACAGAAAATTGAAATTCGGAAGTCCTCGGACATTCAACCCAACCGGTAAGAGGGGTGGAGTCCGCAGGCGGCGGAGAGAGAAAGCAGCAGGAAAAAAAACGAGGTGACTGCCAGGCTCGGGCGCGCCGGGCGGCGTAGGTGGCGCGGAGCTTGCAGACCCCAGACGCAGAGAGGAGATGGGAGGAGACAAGCAGAGCACGCAAGGCACACAGGGCAGTTAGCCAACTGTGGACACATATTCGTGTGCAGATAAACTAGGCAAGACTGGGCAGTGAGACAGACCGCACAGCCCAGGGCCCCAGCGACAGGAAATAAAGCCTAAAGGCACCTATTGGAAAGGTGCCGGGAGAGGCTCCCAGCCTCACGGGAGAGGTCG
>PVKM010028743.1:0-18113 GCA_004027735.1 Carollia perspicillata
GGTGTACAGGACAAAGCTCCAACCAACTGACCCACCCTACCAGGGCATTCTTTCCCATAATTATTACAACCTCCCTTTCTGCCTTCCTCCCCAAGGAAAAAGGATTCCCCAGAAAATAAGCAGACAATTATCCAAGTCAAAAATTAACTTTGACTTGTGGGTTTTTCACCGAGTAATACCAATTATTTCCCTGCACTCAGGTTTGCTTTGTTGCTGGGAAACTATAAAGACGAAGAGTGAATAGCACTCTTTGTTGCTCATTAGTTGGTGCTGAAACAAAGGCTAAAGGAGCCTTCCCTGAAGCTCTCCCTTTCTCAGACCAGTAACCCCACTAGAAAAACATTCTCACCCTCCTCTAGAAAGACACTCCCCTGTCTGCATCCTGCAGTCTGCTACTACAAACAATGGTGGAGGGATTGTAGCTGAAGCTAAGGCATAAGAACCCACAACTCTGCGCAGCTTCTCAAGTCCTGGCACATGTCTGATGTTAGACGCTCACCATGTGCCTTACCATGGCTCCAGGCCCATGGTCCTGAGTGCCCATACTTCTGAGTGAACCCTTGATACTTCCTTCTCTTTTCCCGAGGATACATCCCACTGGCTTGGTCCTCACAAGTACGGGCACACACAGGTGTATACATACTTCTTTTGTGAGGCTGCACAGATGGGTGGACTCAGGGGCAGCCTTCTTGCATGCCTTAGCTCTCTGGCACCACCTTCTGCAACACTGGGGGTATCCCCAGCATTTCCACAATGAGCTGTAGGTCTCTAGGCCTCTGACGTCACAACTTCTCCACTCCTTAACAGGGCTTGTGGGTGACCAGATCTGTTCTACATTCTATAATCCATAATTATGGAAAATGTTCTTATTCCCTAGTCACATGAGGTTCTGACTCTTCTAAGGCCCTTTCACCTAAGGATGTCTTCCCCTAAAAAGCAGAAATGGAATATAGATGTCCCTTCCTTTGTCAAACACAATTGAATGCACTCACCTGCTGGGATGGCTGCAGCAACCTGGCCAGTGGACACAGGGCAGAATTAACCTACCTGATGGCTTTGCTAGGGGAGAACAATGATCCTAAAGGCCAGTACATACGCAGTGCGCCACATAACAGCTCAAGTGCTCAAGCCTAAGACGGGCTTTCTGAAAACCTTCTTTGTCTAAGTTCATAGGTCTAGGCTATAAACTCTGGTGAGAGAACTCCAGCCATGCCACTTAACACTCAATCACTGTGGCATCTCAGCAACATGTCTCGGTTTCCAGACGGTGATGCAGGGCACTGATGAGAGTCAGAGCTGTTGGTTTCGGGTTTCTCAGCCTTGTTATCTAAGGACCGGCTGCTTGGGATTTGATCAGGGCTGGTTTGGGAGAGAGGCAGACGCCGACTTTTCCCCAGAACAGACTACTCTTTGAGCTCTGCCGCCACCCGGACTGGGGATGGAAGAAAGAAAACAAAAATCCCCACTGTATGTGGTTGTCCGGAATTTAACTTGGCCCTGGAGAGGGAAAATGAAAGAGCAACATTGCTCTTCCACTCCTAACGCCCTCTGCAGACTGCAAACCTCATTAATGCTGAAACTGTCAGGACGGAGACAGGGTTAGGGTCTAGATTCTCAGCAGTGGGGGAGGCTCTCATCTCCTTCCTAGGTCAACACGAAGTGCCCAGTGGGAGTGTCTGATTGAAATGTTTTTAAACTGATTTGAGAGACAGGAAAAGAGAGATAGATTTATTGTTGCATTTATTTATGTATTCATTGATTGATTCTTGTATGTGCTCTGACCAGGGATCAAACCCACAACCTTGGCTCATCAGGATGATGCTCTCACCAACTTATCTACCTGGCCAGGGCTGGGAGTGTTTGATTTAAAGGCAGTTTGCAAAATGTAATTGAAACAACATTCTCATCTGGCTAAGCTATGAAGAAAGGGGATGAACTTAGTTTAGTGATTTGGAACAAGGACAGTCAGTGAAACTAGTCCTGTGAGGAAGCTTTTGTTTTGTTTTCCTGCTCCCTCCGGTATTAGCCACACACCCAATGGGGGGTGGTGGTGGAAGGTGGTCACGGCAAGTGTTGGGCACCAGGAACAGTTTTTTGGAAAAAGCAAAGTGCTGAGTTCTTCTTAAACATTCATTTTGCCCTGGCACTTCTAAGTCTTCTGCCTTGACAAAGATTCTGCTTTTCAACCAGGCATCTTACCTTCCACAGAGGACTGTCTTTGTAGGTCAGTGAGAGATGTGCATGGAAATCCTTGCATTCTAGGTCTTTTTAGAAAACAGTTCACACTCTCAACTCTCCTTCGGAATGTTTAGAAAGTGAACTCAGAGACTTCGAATCAGTCTCTGAATTATGTTTCTCATCTAGGTCAGCTACCTTTTGCTATACAGTGTCTAATTCCAGTGTTATCTTGGCTTTCTAGGTTGAATATTTTGCTTTTAGGCAAGTTTGCCCTAAATTCCATAGTATTCTCAAGGAAGATTACTCCCAATTTTAGAGACCTCTAAGGAAAAGAAACCCCCAAACATTCCCACCATTAGCAGTTGGAGTTATGGGAAAGCCTGAGATCATGTTCAGGAGAAGACCTGGGTGATTAGTGGAGAGAATCCAAGTCAGAATCCTGGGAACAGCAACACAGATGGCACAAGCCACAGAGATAAGGAGTGGGCAAGCCCTGCAGACACAGGAGTCAGATGAGCACAGAGAGCTGAGAAGCAGCAGAGCAGGGGCAATATCAGCGCAGATGTGGGAGGCTTCATCATGTTACTCAGCATGGCATGCAATTAAAAACTTATAAATTGTTTACTCTTGGAATTTTCTATGTAATATTTTTGGGCCCATGGTTGACCATGGGTAACTCAAACTGTGGAAAGTGAAACTACAGATAAAGGGGAACTACTGTAGATAGATAGATAGATAGATAGATAGATAGATAGATAGATAGACGATAGAGAGAGGTGAGCTGAATTATCAAGCATATTATTTTATACAAATATTTGTCCAAACTAAAAAAAAATATTTAGCACCCAACTTGAAGTGATTCTATTACAATAACCTACATTTCAATATTAATTGGGTCTATTTCTCAATTTCATATTCTTGACCAACAGTTGGTTAGTTCATGTATCAATGCAACATATTTAATAAAAAAGAAAGAGAGAGAGAGGGGCTGGCTCGGTTTTTTTTTTTTTAAAGCCACGTAGCCCAAGAACCAAAGAGGAAGAGGTGTCACGACCTGAAAACAAAAGCAGTAATTGCTGCCACCTGAAGGTCAACCTCCCAGAAGGCTGCCATGGGAAGGGCAGTGGGTTTCTCAGAAACAATGTTAATACACACACACACACACACACACACACACACAGTATTTAAGATGTGAATATTATCACCTGGTAGTTTTAAAAAAAGGAGTACATAACTTCTAAAATGAGGGATGTTAGGATACACTAACACAGGTAGACTGTGACGTCACCTGAGACAGGGGGTGAAAAGGCACTGCTCCAGAAGTCCAGGTTGTGCTCGCACTTGCTTTTTGTGTGGCTAAACTGAAACTAAGCCACTGGTCAATCCAGGAGTGGAATGCTTCACAGCTTAGACCATAATGCAATATTTTCATATAGAGACTTAAAAACGAAACGCTTTTGAAACATTTTCTTTCCAGTATCTCCATTCACTTAGCAGCCAGATGCTCCTTCCAGATCCATCTCTTTGCCTGCCCTTTTCCCTGACAGTCTGCCTGTTGTAGATCCATTTTCACTCTGTGCCCTTAGGTAGGTGGGAAGTTAGGATGGTACATGAGCAGATTATGACTTGCTGCAATCCTAGATCGTTTTCCATTGGTAGTCAGTCTAACCCAATGAACCCCTCCCTCACCAAGATCTCTCCTTCCCAATTTTATCACTTGCCCCTTATCGGATCCCTCCCATCTTTCCAAATGTTCACTCTCCTTATCAACCTCCCATCACTTCAATGCCTGTCTCTCTCTCAATGGATGGCCTTGATTTTATTTCCTCCATAAAAAATGAGGCAATCACCCCTTATCTAGTCACATTGCCTCCCTCAGCACTGGCTCTCATTCTCCTCCAACACCTTTTTCATGAACATCCCCTGCCTTTCATCCCTCTATTGTCAACACATTCCTCTTTTCCTTTTAGTCTATAATTACGATTGTGTCGTCTCCAACCTAAACTCAAAACTCCTTTTATCAACTCTAAAGCTACTTTCCATCTTCTTCTTTGTCTCATCTCTCAACCTAATATGGGCTGACCTCCATCTTCACTTCACCGAAATTGCTCTAACTTCACCTGCTACTAAATTGCCAAATCTCGATTCTAATTTACCTTATTTTTCTTCAGCTTTTGACAATACTGACAACCACTAACTTTTTGAACTTCTCATTCCTCTAGGTTTCCAAACACTTTTTATTCAGACCATTCTTTTTTTTTTATTCCTCACTTAAGGACACACTCATTGATTTTCTTTTCTTTTCTTTTACTCTCATTGATTTTAGAGAGAGGGGAAGGGAGGAGAGAAACATTGATGCAAGACAGAAATGCTCACAGCTACCTCTCTTAGGCTCCCCAACCACGGACTGAACCAGCTACGTAGCATGTACCCCGACTAGGGATCAAACCTGTGAATTTTCAGTTTACTGGACAACGCTCCAACAAACTGAGCCACACCAGCCAAGACTCAGACCACTCTTCTATTACTAGGTGTCTCCCCTGACCATTAGGTTTTCCCCTCCTGGCCCTCTTCTTATCTATATGTTTCCTATCTCTGACCTCATCAACATCCTAGTTTGAATCAATGTTTTCAATTATCTTCTATATGCTAGTAATTCTAGATCTCTGTCTTTAATCTTAACCTCCCTGCTGACCTCACTTATTCTTTTTTAATTATATTTTATTGATTATACTATTATAGTCATCCCAATTTTCCCCCCTTTTCTCCCCTCTACCCATCATCCCTCACTCCCTCAGGCAATCCCCACACCATTGTTCATGTCCATAGGTCATGTGTATAAGTACTTTGGCTACTCCATTTCCTATACTGTACTTTACATCTCTGGCTATTCTGTAACTATGTATTTGCACTTCTTAATCCCCTCACTTCTTCACCCATTCCCCCACACTCCCCTCCCATCTGACTACCATCAAAATGCTCTCCATATCCATGATTCTGTCTCTGTTTGTCAGATTGCTTAATTTGTTATTTATTTTTTAAATTTTTTAAAATATATTTTATTGATTATGCTATTACAATTGTCCCATGTTTTTCCTCCCCTTTATTTCCTTCCACCTGCACCCCCCACACGCACCTTAGTTCATATCCATGGGTCATACATACAAGTTCTTTGGCTTCTATATTTCCTATAATATTCTTAACCTCTCCCTATTTTGTTTCTTATTCCCTGTACATTTCCCCCCATTCTCCCCGCTCTCTCTCCCCGCTGATAATCCTCCATGTGATCCCATTTCTTAATTCTGTTCCTATTCTAGTTGTTTGCTTGGTTTGTTTTTGTTTTTGTTTTTAAAAATATTTTATTTATTTATTTTTAGAGAGAGGAGAAGGGAAGGAGAAAGACAGGGAGAGAAACATCAATGTATGGTTGCCTCTCACGCACCCCCTACTGGGGACCTGGTCCGCAACCCAGGCATGTGCCCTGACTGGGATTCAAACAGGCAACACTTTGGTTGGCAGACCCACACTCAATCCACTGAGCTACACCAGCCAGGGCTGGTTTGTTTTTG
The DNA here is from genome assembly GCA_004027735.1 of Carollia perspicillata. Taxonomy (NCBI): domain Eukaryota; kingdom Metazoa; phylum Chordata; class Mammalia; order Chiroptera; family Phyllostomidae; genus Carollia; species Carollia perspicillata. The sequence goes on from PVKM010028743.1 coordinate 5,748, forward strand.
TTTTGGGGTTCAGTTGTTGATAGTTGTGAGTTTGTTGTTATTTTATGGTTCATATTTTTTATCTTCTTTTTCTTAAATAAGTCCATTTAACATTTCATATAATAAAGGCTTGGTGATGATGAGCTCCTTTAACTTGACCTTATCTGGGAAGCACTTTGTCCGCCTTTCCATTCTAAATGAAAGCTTTGCTGGACAGAGTAATCTTGGATGTAGGTCCTTGCTTTTCATGACTTTGAATACTTCTTTCCAGCTCCTTCTTGTCTGAAGGGTTTCTTTTGAGAAATCAGCTGATAGTCTTATGGACACTCCTTTGGAGGTAACTGTCCCCTTTTCTTTGGCTGCTTTTAAGAGTCCTTCCCTTTAATCTTGGGTAATGTAATTATGATGTGCCTTGGTGTGTGCTTCCTTGGGACCAAGTTCTTCGGGACTCTCTGAGCTTTCTGGACTTTCTGGAAGTCTATTTCCTTGGCCAGATTGGGGAAGCTCTCCTTCATTGTTTTCAAGTAAGTTTTCAATTTGTTGCTCTTCTCCTTCTCCTTCTGGCACCCCTTTGATTCAGATGTTGGAGTGTATAGAGTTGTCCCAGAGGTTCCTTAGTCTCTCTTCATTTAAAAAAAATTCTTATTTCTTCATTCTGTTCTGGTTAAATGTTTATCTCTTCCTTCTTCTTCAAATCGTTGATTGGAGTCCAGGTCTCCTTCCCTTCAATATTGATTGATTCCCTGTATATTTTTCTTTATTTCACTTTACATAGCCTTCACTTTTTCTTGTATTTTCTGAGAGCATCCTGATAACCAGTGTTTTGAACTCTGCATCTGATAGGTTGGCTATCTCTTCATTGCTAAGTTCTATTTTTGGAACTTTAATCTGTTCTTTCACTTAGGCCATTTTTTGTTTTGGTTTCCCCCCACCTCTTACATTGTAAGGGGCGGAGCCTTAAGTGTTCACCAGGGTGCCAAAACCCACATGGCTATGTTGTGGCGCTCAGTGTTGGAGAGGGATCAGAGAGCGAACAATGCTGCTTCCTCAGCTCTCTGCCAGCTTTCAGTCACTCCCTGCCCCTCGATACCCACAAGCATATTGGGCACTTCCGGTGCTCATTCCTGGATGAGTGGGTTTGTGTACATTCTAGGACCCTGTGGGTTTCTCCAACAAACTCTCCTGTGAAGCTGGGAGTTTCTCCAACCACCACCAACCCTACGGGTTTTTTTATAGAGGTTTTGAGGCTTTATTTGCCATGCTGGAGCCCTGGGTTGCTCAGTCCATCTTGGTCCCATTTTCCTCCTGGTTTATCTGCACATAGGTGTGGGACTGCCTGGTCTGCAGCTGCCCCCTCACCTGCCTGTTCTTCCAATGGCTGCCTTGCTGCAAGTCCTCTCTGACCTGGCTGCCCGTCTCTGATCCGCCCTTTCTACCAGTCTGAGAGAATGTTTCTTCTTTAACTCCTTGGTTGTCAGACTTCCCTACAGTTTGACTTTCTGGCATATCTAGTAATTTTTAAAAATTTGTTGTTGTCTTTCTTTTGATTGTTCAAGGAGGCAAAGTGTATCTACCTACACCTCCATCTTGGCTGGAAGTTCTTCATTTGTTTTTTAGATTCAATTGTTGATAGAAATGTATTTATTGCCATTATATTGTTCATAGTTTTGATCTTCTCCTTTTTCTTAATAAGTCCCTCTAACATTTCACATAATAGTTTGGTGGTGATGAACTCCTTTAGTTTTTTCTTGTCTGGGAAGCTCTTTATCTGCCCTTCGATTCTAAATGGTAGCTTTGCTGGTTAGAGGAATCTTGGCTGTAGGTCCCTGCTTTTCATGACTTTGATATTTTTTTTGAATCCCTTCTACCCTGCAAAGAGTTTCTTTTGAAAAATAAGCTGACAGTCTTATGGGAATTCCCCTGTAGGTAACTACTCCTTCTCTCTTACTGCTTTTAAGATTCTCTCTTTATCTTTAACCTTGGGCATTTTAACTATGATGTGTCTTGGAGTGGGCCACTTTGCATCCATCTTGTTTGGGACTCTGTGCTTCCTGGACTTGCATGTGTATTTTCTTCACCAAATTAGGGAAGTTTTCTTTCATTCTTTTTTCAAATAGATTTCCAATTTCTCACTCTTTCTCTTCTCCCTCTGGCACCCCTATGATGTGAATGTTGGAGTGCTTGAAGTTGTCCTAGAGGCTGCTTACACTATCCTTCTTTTTCTTTTCCTTCTTGTCGTTCTGATTAGTTGTTGTTTACTTCATGTTCCAAATCACTGGTTTGATTCTTGGCTTCCTCCACTCTACTGCTGTTTCCCTGTAAATTGTTCTTTATTTTAGTAGTGACTGGATCCCTTTGTTTCTGACTGGATCTTTTTAAATGCTGCCTGAGGTTCCTTGAGCAACCTTATAACCAGTGTTTTGAACTCTGCATCTGATAGATTGCTTATCTCCATTTTGTTTAGTTCTTTTTCTTGAGTTTTGATCAATCTGTTCTTCTATTTGGACCATGTTTATTTGTTCATTTTGGCAGCCTCCCTGTGTTTGTTTCTATGTGTTAGGTAGAGCTGCTTTGACTCTGTATCTTGGTAGTATGGCCTAATGTAGTAGGTGTCCTGTAGGGTCCAGTAGCACAGCCTCCCCCATCACCCAAACTGGATATTGGAGGTGTGCCATTTGCGTGGGCTGAGTACATGCTTCTTTTGCCAATGAGCCTTGATTTCTGTTGGCAGTTCAATGGGAGAGATTTTCCCAGGCCAGCCAGCTGCAAAGACTGGCTGTGACCACTGACCACCAACCTCTGCTCTCTGTGGAGGATCAGCTGTGCAGGGGCAGGGTGTTGATGCTGTGACATGGTCTGTAGCTGTCTACTGGGTGTGTAGGCTCTGGGGTTTCCTGGGTGGTGTGGGCTAAGGTCAGCTCCCAAGTGTGTTTTGTCTGGGTCACCTTGCCTGAGTTATAAAGCAATCTGAGATCACTGCTACTAGTGTGGGCTTGGAGATACCCAGGCAAAGCCAAGATGTGAAGCTAGGCTGGCTACTGCTAGTGCTGTGCCTGGGACCACTTAGCAAGAGGCACAGGGGTGGAGGGCTCACTGAGGCCAGCTGTTGTTTGTTTGAGAGGATTTAGGAAGTTGTGAAGCATGAGCCAAGACCAGCCATAAATATGGAAAAGCAGCTTGGGTGGGCCTGTAAGTTGGGTTGGACAGAGTCTCTAGGGATCTCCAAGGTGGGGCAAACAGTGTTAACCAGATCCATGGAGTCTCAGATATGGCTGGCTCTGTGGCTTTGTGGGGAGAGAGTTCAGAAGAGGAACAATGTCCTCTGCCTGCCTTTCTGTCTGGGAGAAAGCTGTCCACCAGCTCTCACCTTGATGTCAGACACTTCAGTTTCTACCTGTATGTCACTAGTGCCTTTCAAGCTGCTACCCAGGTGCTGGAGGTCAGAGAGAGTGAGTCTGAGTAAGTCCATGTATGAGTTCTTTAAGAGGAAATGCTTGAGATTCCAGAAGTCTCTTCCACTGATTCAATTCCCACTGGTTTTGACAGCCAGAGCCATGGTGACTTATATCCCTAGCACTGGAACCCTGTGCTGGGGAGCCTGGTGTGGGGCTGGGACTCCTCACTCCCAATGCATACCTCCCAAATTGTTATCCACCACATGTGGGACCAGCCTGTTCTGTATCTCTGCCCCTCCTACCAGTCTGAATGGATGTGGTTTCTTTAATTCCATAGTTGTCAGACTTCCATTCAGCTCAATTTCTGACCATTCTGAGTGATGGTGGTTCTATAATTTAGTTGCAATTTTGATGTGGTTGTGAGACGAGGTGAGCCATGTCTACCTATGTTGGCATCTGACCGGAAGTCCTGACCTCATGCCTTATTAATCCATAACCTCAAATTTACTAGATTGGCCTGGAGTAAATAGCTCAGTTGGTTACAGTATTGTCCTGATGTGCCAAGATTTCGAGTTCAATCTCTGGTCAGGGCACATACAAGAATCAACCAATGGCCCTGGCTGGTGTGGCTCAGTGAATTGAGTGCCAGACTGTGAACCAAAGAGTTGCTGGTTTGATTCCCAGTCAGGGCACATGCCTGGGTTGTGGACCAGGCCCCCTGGTAGGGGGCACACAAGAAGCAACCATATGTCTCTCCCTCTCTTTCTCCCTCCTTTCCGCAATCTAAAAATAAATAAAATCTTCTAAAAAATCAACCAATGAATGCATGAATAAGTGGAGAAAAAATCAACGTTTCTTTCTCTCTAAAATCAATAAAAGTAAACATTTACTGGAAACCTACTGCTTCCCACATACGCTAAATCTCAGTTAATGTTGTCACTATACACATGGTTCCCCAAGCCCAAAACTTTGGATTTAGAGAATTATCCTTACCTTGTTCCTAACCCTCACATCTCTTCCATTACAGAGAAATGATGTTCATTCTACTTCTAGATATGTCCCTCCCTCTCTATTCCCAGTGTCTTACTTTAGCTCTAGCCTTGAATATCTGCTCTGGAAAAGGACTGTAGCCATCTCTTTTCTTCTGTTCATGTATGTAGTGAGCTGTGACAGTACAATCTGCTCTATGGCAAATATTACAGTAAATTTCAGTAGCCCAACTAGTGTGGCATGGGTGGAAAGGCAGTGAGAATCATAAGACTAGGTAAAAAATAACGTAGTTGCCCCAATTGGTGTGGTTCAGTGGGTTGGTTGGGTGTCATCGTGCAAACTGAAAGGTTACAAATTGAAAGGTTATTGGTTCAATTCCTGGTCAGGGCACATGCCTGGGTGGTAGGTTCGATCCCCAGTTGGGGTGCATGCAAGAGGCAATTAATTGATGTTTCTTTCCCACCTCAATGTTTCTTTCCTCTTTCTCCCTCCCCTCCCCTCTCTCTAAAAAGTTAAAATCTTTTGAAAAATAACAGAGGTTATTTTGTGGAAAAAAATCACAAATTTCAATGGATAAAAAGGTGACTTATTAAGTGACTTTTATACATAGGCTAGAAGAGAAAATTTAAGGCAAAGCAAATGACACCACTGGCTCTTTTCTAAAGATTTTCTGCACCATTCTTTGCTTTATTCCTGCAGATACTGTAATGAATCCTGGTATTAAGTAATTGTTCCTTGCCTTGATCTGCAGTACAAGGATTTCCCAGGAAAGAAACATCTATTTATTAATGTGTGATGCTCCCTCTCTACCTATATATTTTTTTCTGCCCCAGCCCTCAGCCCCTATATTTTTTCATTTATTGATTTTTAGAGAGAGAGAGAGACATCAATTTATTGTTCCACTTACTTATGCATTCATTGGCTGATTCTTGTATGTGCCCTGATGAGGGATCAAACTCATACATATCAAGACAATGCTCTCACTAAGCTACTTGGCCAGGGCCACCCCAAGTCCTATGAAAATGAGTTTGCACTTCAAATTCTTTCAATACCTGAATTAATACTATTAAATATTTCTGGGTTTGTTTTTTCCCATTAAGTTTTTATTTGATGTAAAAGGTCATTATTTTTTAAATTTTTTAAAAAAGATTTTATTTATTTTTGGAGAGGGGAAGGGAGGAAGAGATGGAGAGAAATATCAACATGTGCTTGACTCTCATGCACCCCCTACTGGGGTCGTGGCCTGCAGCCCAGGCATGTGCCCTGACTGGGAATTGAACCAGCGACCCTTTGGTTGGCAGGCCAGCACTCAATCCACTGAGCCACACCAGCCAGAGTCAAAAGGTCATTATTGCAAAATGTAATACGCATTAATATATTATCAATGTGTTAATGTATAATATGTATAACATATTACATATTATATAACACATATTAATATATTATGTTAAATGTTATACCTTTTTCAAAAAAATATTTTTATGTTTAGAGAGAGAGGAAGGGAGGGAGAAAGAGAGGGAAACATTGATGTGAGACAGCAGCATTGATCAGTTGCCTCCCATACATGTCCTGGACCAGGGACTCAACCTACACCCAGACACGTGCCCTGACCAGGAATCGTCAGCAACCTTTCACTTTGCGGAATGACACCCAACCAAATCACACCAGTTAGGGCTCATGTATTTATGTCCTACATTACATGACTTTGTCTCCTGTCCTTGTACTTCCCCATGCTTCCACGTGTTGTCCCTCTACCTAGAATGCCCAAACTCTTGTCTGACTGTGAATTCACACTTATGATTCAGCTCAAATATGACCTCATTTAAGTCATCTTCTCTGCTGGTTTCTATCCTCTGCACTCGTAGTACTTATTTTCCCACCCACCTTTGGAGCACAGAGAATATTTTTATATGCTGTAAAAACTTAAGATCCAGCACAATTTCTAGCACATACACAGCATCTCGGAATAAAATCATGAATGCAGAAATGAATGGTATTAAATGCATGTTGGAATCTGACTAACAATGGTGGGCACTTGAAAAGAAGTCAACTAGAGCTAAAATACTGATAGTTAACTGTAATTGAATGCTAACTACATTCTAGGCACAAAACTAAGCCATTTCATGGACTTTAAAAATATATACAACCCATATAAAATTCACCCTTTTAAAGTGTACAATTCAGTGGCTTTTAGTATATTCAGTTTTTTAAACATCACCATTAATTCTAGAATATTTTCATGACCCCAAAAAGAAACTCTTCAACTATTAGTAGCCACTCCTCAGCCTGGACCCCTCTCCTCAGCCCCTGGCAATCACTAGTCTACTTTGTTTCTCTGTATTTGCCTATTGTGACATTTCACATATATGGAATTATACAATCTGTGGCCTTTTGTATCTGGCTTCTTTCACTTAGCATAATATTCTTAAGGTTGACCCATGTTGCAGGGTATGTCAGTACTTTATTCCTTACTATGTCTGAATAATAGTCCATTGTCCCTGGCTGTTGTGGTTCAGTGGATTGAGAGCTGCCTGCAAACCAAAAGGTCGCTGGGTCTATTCCCAGTCAGGGCACATGCCTTGGTTGCAGGCCAGGCCCCCAGTAGGGGGCACACAAGAAGCAACCACACACTGATGCTTCTCTCCCTCTCTTTTTCCCTCCCTCACCTTCTCTCTAAAAATAAAGAAAATCTTTTTTAAAAAGTAGCCCATTGAATGTTTATCTATTCACCAGTTGATAGACATTTGGGTCATTTCCACTTTATGGCTATTATGAATAATACTGCTATGAACATCTATGTACAAGTTTTTGTTGGGATGTATATTTTCATTTTTCTTGGGTATATACCTAGGGAATGGAATTGCTGGGTCACATGATAAAATAGTCACATGGTAACTGTTTTAACTTTTTGAGCAACTGCCAGATGGTTTTCCTAAGCAGCAGCACCACTTCATCCATTAGCAATATTTCAGGCTCCCCATCTCCCCTCGCCTACATCAGCAACTACTCTTTTGTATTACAGCCATCCTAGCAGGTGTGAAGTGGTATGTCACTACTGTTTTCTATTTCCCCAACAATTAATGACGTTGAGTATCTTTTAATGTGCTTATTGGCCATTTGTATACATTCTCTGGAGAAAAGTCTATCCAGATCCCTTGGCAATTTTTTATTGTTGAGTTGTAAGAGTTTTTGATATATTCCGGATATTAGATTTTCTCTTATCCTCACAATCTCCTCACTAAAGCAGATAGATTTATCTCTCTTTTACAGATGAAGAGACTACACCCTTCAGGGTTTTAGGGAGAGGCAAGATTGAAGCTACATCTGTGATTCTCCGAAGTCCAGGCAGACTCTTTCCATTACTCTCTACTGTTTATTGGTGATGTTTAGGGAGACTACATTAGTGGGTGGTTAATATGAAAATGAATGTCATTGGAAGTGAGCCCAGGGTGTCAGTTAACTACCAACTGATAGCTTAAGTCAATGTTGGTAAGCTTCAGAGTCATATATAAAATTAAAAATTTGTATTACATGATCTCTAAGATTCTTTCTTACTATGAAATTCTGACTCAACAGGGTTTTGTGTTTTGCCCCGCATCAAAACAGCAAGTCATGAAAAGCCAATTCCTGAAATTAGGACAAAGGAAGAATCGTCCACTTATGTGCATCTCCCTAAAGTGCAGGACTGGTCCCTCTGGGAATTTCTGTCCTGATTCATTAGTAAAAAAACCTGGTCTCTTTTCAAAGGCTTAAAAAAAAAGTCAGCATCTTCTACTGACCATTTAATTACTACTTTCCTTCACACAAATATGAAAACCTGTTCTTCTTCATTGCTCTGCCGTGAGTAAATCACAAGATGCCATACTAAGCTATACTGATTTCCCAGAGGCTATCTAGGTAAACACACAATTATTTCACCTCAAACACATAGCCATCTGCCTAAAAAAGGCTATAGATGGAAAAAATGGATGAAGTCTTAGTGCCATTGCCTTTAGAACTATCTTTACTACCTCCAACACCAGATGATTTCAAGGGACGCATTCAGGAAAACTTTACTGCCTGTACAGGACCGCAAAGACTGTGGGACACGTAAGTAAGCTGAGCCATTAACAAAGTACCATGTGGTTTTTAACATGAAATTACAGAAAACTCAAAGAGAATATTTTCAATTACACATTTTATTGAAAAGAGTTAACTTAAAACATATACATTATTTTTTAAAAAACGTGTTATTGGTACAATACTAAACTTTTCATACAAGGATCACTTAAGTTTTACTCTTACCAAAGTGCCATATTTATTTTCCTTGACAAACACTTTGCTTAAGAGTAGAGTCTCTATCGCCCTCTGGTGAAACTTCATGAGATTGGGTGTCTATAAAAGTAATTAAGGCCTCACAGTTCCCCAAAGCAGAAAGTTAAATTAGCAGAATTACTGCCTATTCACATTTGACAGTTGTGATGTGCCCACGAGAAAGGCAACCTTGGTGGGTGCCTTTATCTCCTCAAGGAAAGTGTTTCTCCTATTGCCCCTCAGCCAAGATCATAGCAAGAATCCATTCTTCCTGAGTTTTCATGGTTACTGTCTTCTTAAAAGACAAAAACCTCTCATTATAAATGGAAAAAATAATGTGGGAAAGTTTCTAAGTAATTTAGGTTGTAATCCAGACAAAAAAGTAGTTAACAGGAAAGCAAAAATTATAAAGTTTAGCATGCGAGAAAGGCTTTTTTAGTGGTCCCCGATTCTTCACCCTGTCTTTATAACAAAGGATACTACCACCCCAGCCAATTCCGCCTAGAGTTCTGGGAGAAGATGACATGTTTATCAGATTTCAGAAAGCAGACTTACTATAGACAAGGGCCATTGCTAAAAGTAAACATCAACAGAGTCTAAGTTCATTCTCCAGACCAAATACTTTGGACTTTAGGTTCTTCAGTTCTCCTTGAATCTTATGTGCCCGTCTATTGCTGTCACGGACCTCACACAGAACAGCAAGATCCTGGTTTGCCCGGGCATTAAGTGTTGCCTAGAGATTTTGGGGGGAAAAATTTATTAGAACATATGCCAGAGGAGACAAAGCAGTCATAAAGACCAGGCTATGCTGGCTCTTTTTTATGACACATTTGGTATAGAAGGTAAATTCAATCCTTAGTTTTAGTGACTAAAAGATGGAAAATTGAGAGTAAAAGAGGGCATGAGACTCTGCTTTCCCATACAACAGTAAAGGAGACTTGAGATAGAGATCAACAAACAATTAACAATGAGTAAAAAGAAGAGACCAATATAAGCATCACTGGTGAATTTGCCGAAGAAATTACCTCATCTTTTTTGTTTGGAACACTGATCATTTAGGATGTGTGGATAACTGGTTAAATCTCTATAAGAAGGCTCTTGAGGCAACTTTGTTTCTAAATAAATCTGTGTCTGGTAGGAAAAAATACTTTATTGCTCAAATACTCATTTTCCCTATTTGTAATATAGACACAGTTCTTTTAATCTATTTCTTGAATTGGGAAGGATGAAATTTTCTGTTAAATTAGCTTAGATAAAAGTATAACGATATAGTCATTCAATTATTTAACCTATTTTTGTCTTCCCTCTAGCATGTACTTGTTCAACCCATTTTACTGAGACTTGAAGGATGCTGATCTCTAAGTACCTACTGTTGGGGAAACAGCACATCTCTCTTCTGAGGAGCCCTCATGACCATGTGTTCTCACCTGTACCCCTTTCTGCCTTTTTAATAACGCAGGATCAGCAATTACCTTATAGAGCATTTGCTCCAAGTCTTTCAGTTTCTGCCGGAGCACCTTAATATCTGTCTTAAAGCCTTCAACTTCCAAGATACGCCGAGTCTCCAAGGTCTCATAGCGTTTTGTCATTACCTGTAAACGCTTCCCCATCTTGTTAGAGCGGTCCTGGATACAGGGAAATGAGAAGGCATTCGTGACGAGGGAAGCGTTCCCTGAGCCACTGACTTCCCACCCCACCATAAATGGCATAAAATCTGGTACCTTGAAGATCTCTCTCCTCGCTCCCTCTTCCTCACGAATTCGGGCAAGTTCTTCTTCTAGGGAAATGCACTGCTCTTGGTACATGTTGGACAGCTTTTTCTCTTGTACTAACTTATCCTTTAGGGACTGTGGGTCAAAAGGGAAAAAAATATTACTGGGTTCTATGACTTAGGTACTTCAAATAGCATTCAGGTAAAGAAAGTAATGAATGAAGGGATTTACAGAAGTACAAATGAGTTAAGTAACAGGACAGCAAGAACTTTGGAGAACATTTGAAAGAGAATTCTCTTAGTTTTTTCCCAAAGTGTACATAGTAGAAATCCTTTAAAATAAAACAAGTATTTTTGGCTCTGAGAAGAGTAGATAACAGAGTTCAGAATTGTCCAAGTAAGACATAAGAACATGGTCGGCCCCCGTATCCACAGGTTCCACATCCATGGATTCAACCAACCACAGCACAGAAACATTCTAAAAAAAGGGCACATTGTTGCTGACATGTACTATGCAGTTAGGCCTACTGAACTGTTTTTTATACAGACTTCTTTCCCTGTCATTATTCCCTAAACAAGTGATTTTTCAACCCTTTTCATCTCGTGGCACACATAAACAAATTACTAAGGTTCTGTGGCACGCTGAAAAAAATTTTTTTGGCCAATCTGACAAAAATAAGTGTAATTTTGATTCGTTCACACCAAATAGCTATTGTTGTGTCAGCTGTTGTCATTTCTTTCTTTCTTTCTTTTTTTTTTTTGACAATGTAAGGGAAAGAGGCCCGTCCCCTCACTAAGTAATCAGGAATTGCATGTTTTAAAAATTCTTATGGCACACAAGTTGAAAATCGTCATCCTAAACAATGCTGTATAACAACTATTTACATTGTAGTAGGTATTATGAGTGGAGATGATTTAAAGTACATGGGATGCCCTGACTGGTGTGGATCAGTAGACAGAGTGTCATCCTGCAAACCGAAAGGTCACCAGTCCCATTCCTGGTCGGGGGGCATGCCTGGGTTGCCGACCAGGTCCCCAGTTGGGGGCGTACAAAGGCAGCAATCATTTCTCTCGCACATCGATGTTTTGCTCTCCCTCTCTTTTTCCCTTCTTCCCCTCTATCTAAAGGTAAATAAGTAAAATCTTTAAACTTAAATAAATAAAGTATATGGGAGAATGTGTGTAGGTTAATACAAACCCTAGGCCATTTTATGTAAGACATTCAAGTAACCATGGACTTTGGTATCTGGAATCAATCTCCTGCAGATACTAAGGGACTACTGTATATGTTTGGGATACATTTCTGAACTTCTTTAAAAAGAAAGAAACAGCAACAACACTTATACATGTTCTATTGAGCAGTCAGAATGATTTTTTAAAAAGCTAAATAATAAACCCTGGCTGACTGGCTCAGTTGGTTAGAATGTTGCCTGTACACCAAAATGTTGCAGGTTCAATCCCTGGTCAAGGGCATGTGAGAGAGGCAACTGATTGATGTTTTTCTCTCGCTCTCTCTCATAACTTAAAAAAAAGTATTATTTAAATAATAATTAAATAATAATAATTATTTTATTATTTTTATTATTTATTGTTATTTTTAAATAAAGTAAGCTAAATAACATTATATTACTTCCTTACATACAGACCTAGAAGAGCATTCCAGGGAGAGGGAAGAGCAACTTTAAAGGCCCTGGAGTATAAGGAAGAAAGTCATGGTTATAGAGAAATAAGCAAGGAAGAAGTGGTACACAAGGAGGTTGCAGAGGTGCATAGCAGTGAATCACAGAGGGCCACCCCTCCAACCCCCTTGTGTACCACTTCATTTTGAACATACATACTCCAAGCCCTTTAAACTTGCTCTTCCCTCTCCTTGAATGCCCTTCCCCTAGATCTCTACAGCAACCTCAGTCCCATTTTTTAGGTCTCAGTAAAAACACCAAACTTAAGAGAGTCTCCCTGTGCTTCTCCATAAAAGTAGACTTCCAGCAACTACATATA
>PVKM010028744.1:0-18108 GCA_004027735.1 Carollia perspicillata
TGCTGCATAGTATTCCATTGTGTAAATGTACCACAGTTTTTTTTATCCACTCATTTACTGATGGGCACTTAAGTTGCTTCCAGCGCCTGGCAATAGTAAATTGTGCTGCTATGAACATTGGGGTGCATAGGTTCTTTTGAACTGGTGTTTCAGGGCTCTTAGGGTATAATCCTAGCAGTGGAATTGTTGGGTCAAAGGGCAGTTGCATTTTTAGTTTTTTGACAAAATTCCATACTATTTTCCACAGTGGCTGCATCAGTCTGCATTCCTACCAACAGTGTGCTAGGATTCCCTTTTCTCCACATCCTCACCAACACTTGTTTGTTGCTTTGTTTATGATGGCCATTCTTACCAGTGTGAAGTGGTATATCATTGTGGTTTTAATTTGCATCTCTCTGATCACTAGTGATGCTGAGCATCTTCTCAGGTCTCTGGGCCTTCTCATGTCCTCCTTGGAGAATTCTCTGTTCAAGTTCTTTGCCCATTTTTTAATTGTTTTTTTTTTTGTCTTCCTGGAGTAGAGTCATATGAGTTCTTTATATATGAAATATATAAAGCACTCTTAAAAGTTAACAAAAAGAAAACAACCTACCCCAATCCAACATGGATGAAAGATCTGAGAAGGCATCCCACCAAAGAAGTTACACAGACAGGAAATGAGCATCTGAAAAGAGGCTCAGCCTCATGCGTCATCAGGGAATTGCAGACGGAAACCACAGACACCACTGCACACCTGTTAGAATGGCTAAAATCCCCCCCACACTAAGAACACCGAATATTCATGGGAATGAGAAGCAGCAGGAACTCCCCTGCATCGCTGGTGAGAATGCAAAATTATAAAGCCACTTTCAAAATCAGTTTGGCAGTTATCAAACTAAGCAAATGTACTTTTATCACATAACCCAGCAATCACCATCCTTGATATTTAATCAAATGGGTAGAACACTTCTGTTCACACAAAAACCTACACTGGAATGTTTATAAAGCTTCATCTATAGTTGCTAAAACTAGGAAGCAACCAGGGTGGCCTTCAATAGGTAAATGGGTAAACAAACTATATGTCCATATAGTGGAATATTATATAGCACGAAAAGGAAATAAGCCAGCAAGCCACAAACGGACATGCAGGAATCTTAAATGCATACTGCTAAGTAAAAGAGGCCAATCTGAAGAGTCTACATAGGATATGATTTCAACTATATGACATACTGGAAAAACTACAAAGCTATGGAGACAGTAAAAAGATCAACAGATATCAGGGTTCAGAGGCAGGGATGACTGGACAGAGCACAGAGGATTTTTAGGGCAGTGAAACTATTCTGAATGATACTGTAGGGATGGATACCTATATTGTACATTTCTCAAAATCCCCAGAATATACAATACATAGAATATAGAATACAAATACATCTTGTACATGTATGTACAATATAAACTATATACTTTAGTTAACTAAGGTATCAGTGTTGGCTCACCAATTATAACACATGAACCACATCAATGCAACATGTTAACAACAGAGAAAACTGAGGGGAGAAATGAGACCATAGCTGGGAACTCCCTGTACTTCCTACTAGATTTTTCTGTAACCCTAAAACTGCTCAAATAATAAAGTCTATTGAAAATACAAACACAGAAGTTGTGATAGGTACCTGGGAGAAAAATGACACAAGGCAGGCTATTCCCGGGGGGGAGAAAGCTCTGCTGCTGTATTTTCATAAAATAGTCAGGGAAGGTCTCCCTGGAAAGAGAATGTTAGAGCAGAGACTTGAAGAGACAAGAGGCTGAGCACGGATATGTAGACGAGTGATTTTGTCGAGCAGAATAGGGTGGGCAATGACCTTGAGGTTGTTCTGGACTCTGTGTTTGATGAAGAGCAAAGATGTCAGTACCTGAAGCAGAATGAGCAAAGTACAGGGAATAGCTTTGGTCAGAAACTTAGAGAGGGGTTAGAGCCCAGGGGATGTATCAGTCAGTAAGACTTGGGCTTTCATTCTAAGTAAAGTTAAAAGCCATCAGAGGATTCTGACCAGAGACCTGGACTTCCTTAAGTTTTACACAGTTATTCTGGCTGCTGTGTTGAAAATAAAGAGTAGGTGACAGAAAGATATAAGTTCTCATTCAATGACTACATTTTATTTTTATGAGGATGTGTTTTAATACAAATGTTTTTAATTTTAATCATCTTCTATCGTTATCATGGTGATAGATTTTTTATGTCTTGGAGAATATTGTGTTTGCTCTTCCTTATTCTTCGGTATCTTATTAACCATTGTGAACCCTTGGCTCCTTCATAGATGAGCTCATCAAGGACTCTGAAAATCCATGATAGGTTTTTTACTGAATTTACACTGAACTTGAAGATTAATTAGAGGATAATTTATATTCCTAAATGTTGAGTCTTCTCATCCAAGAACAGGATTTCACATTTCTAAGTACTTATGTCTTCTCAGATAGTTTTAGATTTCTAAGGCACAAAGATGAAGACCTAGAAGCACATACTACATTGTTGAAGTCACTGCTGTGGAGAACGACTCGATGAGATTGGAGTACAGCCGGGACCTCGGGTTCTCTGTTGGCCCGGACTCTGCAGCAGAGCATGGGGTCCACTTGTGTCAGACATCACACTCCGGAGGTGGGTTTTTGGTCTTTGACTGAGTTCTTAAGTTTAAGTTGCAGGGAAGCCCCTTTCTTCACGTGATTGGGGGTGGTCTCTAAAAGCACCACGACTTGTTCAAAGCCTGAAACCCGCCCACTTCTGCCATATTAGCATTCGTGGTGGGTGGAGCGAAAGTCTCTCCCCAGCGAGATCAGGAAGCTGGAGGGGAGGGGCGGTGGGGGTCCTGCCTTTGAAGTTTCCGGTCCGTGGTGTGGCAGCCCAGGGCATGGTTTATAACCCTAGCACGCCACCAAAGCGACCGCCTGAAGACTGTGGTGTCGCTGGTTTTCCATTGAGCTCTACAGGAGATATTAAAAAGCACTAGTTCTGTTGTCTACATAATGGCCAAGTAATCTTCTGTTAGAATGACTTCTGAATACTTCATATTTTTATCATTCTTGATGTTTTGAGAATATCTAGCAGCTTTGCTCAACTTTCTTAAATACTAATAATTTGTCTATACCCAATTTGGGTTTGCTGTAGGTTGAATTGTGCCACCCCCGAACTCATGGATTGGCATTCTAGCCCCCTACCTACGTTTAGACATAAGGGCTTTAACGAAGTACATTAAAATGAGGTCATTTGGATGACTCTTAATCTAGCAAGACTGGTGTTTTCATAGGGAGAGATGATGACAGACATGCACAGAGGGGAGACCATGTGTAGACACGAGGAACAGATGGTCATGGACAAGCCAAGAAAGACGTCACAAAAGACACTAATCCTGTCAACACCTTAGTCTCATGGCTGGCCTCCAGGATACGAGAAAGTGCGTCTCTGCTGTTGAAGCCATCCGGGCTGGGGGACTTCGTGTGGCAGCCCCAGTGCGAGAACCACAGTCTGCAAAGTGTTCCTGGATTTGGTTAGCTCACAAGCTGCTGGGCTGCATGCGGTGGGCTTCAGACTATCATGTCATTTGGGAATAGTGGCACTTTATTTATTTCTCTATCATTGTGGTTATATTTTATTTCTTACTGAAATATCTAAAACTTTCAGTAGAATGTTGAAAGGGATCAGTGAGAGTGAGCAGTAAATGAAATAGTTCTATATTTTCATGACTGTGAATGAGTTTGTTATGGGTTTTTGATGGATAATTTCTGTTAACGACATCCCTTCAATTCTTATTTGAAGAGTTGCTTCTTTTAAAATTTTGAATATTTGATTTTATCTAATATTTTTGATATCAAAACAGGACCTTTCATTTTTTTAATTTATCTTTTTTATACTTTGATACCTGGATAGCTACAATTATTACTTATATGATATAGAAAGAAGGAAAATATAGGGTGGATATTTGCAATCTCTGAGAGGATTTCACAAAACCTGGTGAGTGTAGACCATGGGAAAAACAACCTCTGTTAGCTCTCTGCAGCCATGACCTTCATTAATTTTACTGGTGACAACAATCAAGCCACACGATCCAAAAAACATGCATAGCAAATAACCACTTTAGATATGAGAAATAGACACATGGAGAATTTACTCTTTCAAGAGTATAACATGATGTTGGAAATTAATTCTCTGTAAACTCTACAAGGAGGCAAAAATACCACATAGATTCTCATTAAAAATGAGCAATTACTCTCATTTTTTAGTTTCACAAACAATTGTGAAGGTTGTCTTATTTTGCTTTTTTTAAAGACAAATTTGCCAAGTAGGGGAATGTTGTTTTACTTCTATATGCAGGTGACCATGTGTTCTAAGCCATTTTTTGGCAGTGTTTATTTATGGGTTTATGTTGATACGTCCACAAATTTCCCCAGGGAAGTGATATAAAATACAATTGGTCTAGGTCAGGGCTGGCTTTGTTCTTTACACACACACCTGGCCTTGTTCTTTACACCCAAACCTGAGTTTGACTTCACTTTCACTTCTGTAGAGTCAATCATTTCCTCTCAAGCTATACACAGGATGCTCCCCTGGGAAACACGTCTGGTTTTCTGGCTCTGAGGAGAGCTTTAAATTGGTGTGTCTGCTAGATATTTTAGCCGGTTTTGTTTACCTTAAAAATCTGGCATCCAATCAGTCACAGACCATAAAAAAGGGCACTCTGAGGAGGAAAATAGAAAGAATTGTAATTTCTTTTTACATCTTCCAACACACACTTTCAGTGTGCTTTAAAGTGGGTGGACTATTGAGATCATGTAACTAACAAGTCCTCGTTTTACGTGGACACTGGGGAAGGAACTCTTCCACGGCCACCCATCCTGCCACGCACACTGGCTGCGTCGTCTCTGTGATTGAAGTGTTTCTGCCTGACCACAGGCTCAAAGCTAAATAAGTCTGAGTCCTATCACTTCACAACAGGAAAGATACTGGCTGAACATGTACATCACCTATGTTACCACAACAAGAAATATTTTCACTTTAGCATTTTGTGATTCATCCAAAACAATCATAATTATGACAATTTAGTAAGGTAATCTCTAAGGCATGTTGAAAATCTCTGCATGCATTTATGAATATACTGAGGCCTGTCCAGAAAGTATCCAGCTGTGTACTATGAAAAATAGACATATTTATTGAAGAAGATAAATACAAGATACAAAAAACATTGTCATAGGACAATGACACCTGAGTCCCATACAAAGTAGGCACCATGGGATATCACACAGTTCTCCCAATAGCCATCAGCTGCCCCATTGTATTTTCCTGAATCCCATCAACAGTCTGAAATCATTTCCCTGTCAAAGGTGATTTTAATTTTTGGGAGAAGCCGGAAGTTGCAGGTTGGCAAATCTGGGCTGTAGAGGGGCTGAGTCTCCTGGGTGATTTGATGTTTCACCAAAAACCTCTGCAAGGCATGTGATACATGAGTGGACACATTGTCCTGATGGAGCTGCCAGTCAGCAGATGCCCATAGCTGTGTCCTTCTGAATCATCTGAATAGTTTACAGAGGAATGTTCAAGCTTAATAGAAAATCTGATGCAGATTTGTTGCTCTGCTTGCTCAGTTATTTTGAATGTGATGACCACACAGTTCACATGCTCACTCAATGGCATCTACCAACCCCACTGACTGGTACAGTGAAGTCATCATTGTTCATGCCTGCACATTCCTGTCCACTCTCCTTGGCTGCCAGGTTACATCAGTGTTGTGCAAACCATTCTCATTATATTAATAATGGTTAGACTTTTTCTGGACAAACCTCGTATATTTGTAGTATAACTGGCAAAAAAAACCCTCATTTAAAATAAGCCAATTAGTACATTTGCTATTAAAATGTTCATTCCAATGACTTAGATTTCGTTAACTACTTTTTTCAATTAAAAGGGCATTTCTTGATATACATAAATTCCCATAGCAATAGAATTCAGAAATTTGAAATACAGGAGAACGTAGTAGATTTCATTATTGGCTCTAATCCTTCAGCCCTTCCTGCAAGCCCACCATTGTTACGTCCCGTGGATGAGTGAAGGGGACTTGTCCTGACTTTGAACTTAGGCATGTGGCCTACACTAGCTGGTGGTATGCAGGGAGGAGTGACAGTGTGACAGGTTTAGGCTTAAATTTAAGAAGGTCTTCCGCTCTCTGCCATGGGCTTCTGCTCTCTGTCATGGGCTTCTGACATTGCAAAGGGAACCATGACCTGGCCAGCCTGCTCATCCAAGGCTGATGGGAGACAAGGAGGGGCAGAGCTGTGTCACTGACTCGGGACACTGCAGCCTGGCTAGCGCTACCCAGCTCAGCTTACTTTGATCACCATACCTTAATGAATCCCTGAGAATAGTGTTACTATATGCCACCGAGATTTTGTGGAAACTATTTTCAGATAACACTATCTCTGCCCAGTACAAGGTAAAGTGCATACGGTAACACACCTGTTAGCATCATTATCACACTGAGTTGGAATATTCTATCTTATTCACTTGGATTAAGAAGTCAGGGAACTCTTGAGGGGGCTGGGTTCTCAACAGAGCATTGGGTGGGCAAATGGGGACACATTCATAAGGGAGATTCATGGAAGCTCCGAGCAGGGACTGAATGGAATAAGGACCCGGGGCAATTAGGGGAGGAAAGAGCCTGTAACTGAAGGGGGTACAGACCCAAATATACAAGTGTCCACAGCATTTTCAGAACAGCGTGTTTTAGTTTATAAAGGTCTTTGAGTTGGGCAAAGTATCTCTATAATAAATGCTATTACAGGAATGAAAAAGCAGAGTGAGTTGATATCATTAATTATTTCACTTTCCAATGTGGAATCTACTTCCCGAGGTATCGAGAAATGAAAAATAATGGCAGGTGCTGAGGTGAAACAGCAGCCTACTTAAAAAACATGTTCAGATCAGTCTTGCAGTTGATTTATGAAAGATGCCTAAGCTTGTTAAATTGCCTTCATTTATTTTAACACTTTTCAATGTTTATGGAGATGAATTTTTTTATTGTGAGTACTAACAGCAAAACCTTAGATATACTGGGCCAATATTATAATCATCTTTTCATTTTGAATGTATTTCTAATTTCATGTATTGTTCATCAATCTTAGAATCTTCAAATCATTGTAATTTTTCATTTATTTTAATTTTTAAAAATTTTAAGAGAAATAAGATTCTATTTTAATGAATTTTCAGTATCACAGTTATAAAAATTTGAAGTTTAAATTCTATTAGCTATGTAGAGAACTTCATTATTAAGAAAGCAATTTATATAAAGGTAGTCCAACAGGGCACATTTATATAATCGAAATATCTTGAGAAAGAGCTATTGACCATTTGAATCTAGCATCGATCAAGTATGGCAATGTGCATATTATTTACTTGCAATTGTTTGTGCTTGCAGCTAATTTCACCAATTTGTTGATTAATTTTTAGTAGGATTGACTTTCAACAAAGACTTGCAGTCACAAATTCCTGTGAATGAATATAATATAAATTGAGTCTGCTGGCCTTATTTGAGATTAATTATTCTAATATAAAAGAAATAAATCTGTTTTAAACCGTAACTGAGCTTTTTCTAATTGATAGCAGGTGTTGAGTTGGTAATAAAATACAATATGCATCAAAATTTCTCAGTGGCTAATGCTGAGCATGGAAGTTTTGTCGTGCTTTCTATTTAAATATGAGGTTGTACTTCAGTAAGGCCTATTTTACTACAAGCTACTTGCATTGTTTTAAATATAAATACAAATGATGGAGGAGTTGGGAAAACGTCACTTTTTTACAGATCAGTACAGCGAGGGCATTGCTATCAATCCATTCCACTTTCCATAGCAGAAAGCATTTTATTTAACTCTTCCCTTTCCATAATGATTAACTAAATTTATAAAGCATCACTTTTATTATTTTTCAGCATTTGCCCAAAACCCAGAGGACCATAGGTAGAATCTGGCAACGTGGGCATTTGGTCAAGTTCAGTGACTGAAGTTTCCCTCCGCTCTTGCATTCCATTCTTAAATGAATAAAGGTTCAGTGACCTGAATGCTCCACCTGTTCATCTCCAGAGCTCCCTTTAAAATGCAAATTCAGCCAACAAGAGAAAGGACTGTTCTTCCTTAACCACAGAAACATGGTTGAATGTAGAGAGCAAACATACAAGGAGTGAACACTAAATGGGAACATTTTATAGTAGAGTGAAAAAGGGAAAGACTGCAGTCTTACCATGAGAAGTCCTTGTCAGCCAAGGGACAGCAGGAAGATCTCGAAGTGGAGAAAGATGCCCCATGGACAATCCTCATTTATTCTCCATTTTGTTTAAGGTGAACCTGGAGTACTGTGATTAGAGAGAACCTGCAAGATGTTTGTGCTGACTCTTTTTTTTTAAAGATTTTATTTATTTATTTTTAGACAGAGGGAAGGGAGGGAGAAAGAGAGAAACATCAATGTGTGGTTGCCTCTTGCACACCCCCTACTGGGGAACCTTGCTCGCAACCCAGCCATGTGCCCTGACTGGGAATTGAACCAGCTACCCTTTGGTTTTCAGGCCAGCACTCAATCCACTGAGTCATACCAGCCAGGGCTGTTCTGACTCTTGATTAATTTCTCTCTTCTAAAAATCAAATATCGCAATAACACTACTCTGTTTAGGGTTCAGGTCACTTAACTCTTGGCAACTGAAGTTTGTGGTTTTTCCCTGGTCGGGGTGTTTGGTGACTGATTTTTCCCCTGAAGATCCCTGGTGACGATTCAATTCCCTGTTTTGATTTTTAATAGCAGTTTTATTTGCACAGCATTCCCTTGTTTGTTAAGTATATTTTACTTCTGTCATGTTTTTAGCCCTGAATATGGTCATGATCAGATATTTCTTCAACTGAAAATTTATACTAGTTGGTAATTGATTAACATCAGATTGTAAGAGACAGAGCTTCAAGTTCTTCAGAACAAACCATAACACTTCTCTTTATGTTCTGTTAATTTACTATGTTAGTGGCATTCAATAAGAGGATGTCTTTCAGTATATAGACAAAAAATAAGCAAAAAGTATATAAGTAGTTATTTTTTAAGTATTCTTTTTAGAAGCATGACATCTAGCCAGCTGCTACCTCACTAAAAAGACAAGCTATAAATATATTAGTAAAACGTTCTAAAGACTAGTAAGGTCAAATATAGTCCTAGAATAATTCAGTTCTGGCAGAAATCTCAGGGATAGTGGCAACATATTAGGGGCAAAAACAGATGCTCTATAGAAATACTATTACTTGGGCCTTCCCCACAGACAAATCAAATGAGATTCTACAGAGATAAAGGTCGATCATCTCTGTTGTTAAAAGTTCCCAGGACCTTGTTTTGCCCAGTGGGGACTGAGAATCACTGCAACAGGGGACATGGATGGGGTATGTCATAGATCCTTTCAAATCTCCTGTTATTTACAACTTGCTGATTTCAAACTCCCCCAAATTACATCCAGTTTAGAAGAATGGCAATTTGTCATCCCATCTGCAGGGACACCCATCAATTTTCCTTTGGGGGAAGTTGTATTTTTTGGTTCATCTTAGATCCAGAGGATCATAACAGTATTCTGTGAATGAGAGTCAGGAAATGTTAAACAGATTCTAAAATACAACCTTGACCCTATGAAATATTCTATCAAGTATAAAATTAAGAAAAAACATTCTTCACAGTGGCTGCCAACTACCAGAAACTGTAACTGTACAATTTTTCTAGAATCCACATAGGCTTGAACCTTGAGCTTGAAAATAACTTCCTGGTTAAAATATCCAAGATGTATGGATAAAAAATGAATGCTTTAGTGCAAATATCAATTAAATTATCATGCTTAAATCTTAAAAGTTGGAAAATATACCAAGAAATTAATTTGACACTTAATAAAGTAGACATTTTGGAGAAGGTTTTTCAACTTGGATTTCAAAAGGCAATTTGTTCTTGTTAATTGACATGTTAAAGTACTGGCCTTATTTTCTCTTATCGCTTTGAAATGCTACCCCAGTGTTCTACCATGTCCATTTATATCATTATTTTTTCTTCCACTTGCCTGCCATTTCCTTCTTATTTAATAGTTTGTTTCATACTTAAATGGGAAAATAATACTTGACATTAATATTGTAGTGGATCATAGTTTAGAAGACATTCTTAATGTGAAATGCAATTAAATTAATCAAACATTGCTTGACAAAAATTACATTATAGGCTCTTTAGTAGTGTCTATGAATTCCAAAGAGCTTAGGGGCTCAGAAAACCCCAGGGAACAAGACACAGCCACGTCTGATGAAAATCAAACACGCACACACAGAGGTATGCTTTCTGAGAAATGGATAAGCACATTTTTCTGAGGAATGAGAAAAGAGTGAAGGGAACGATTGATTTTATCTAAAGTTTCAAAGCACCTGACTTCTTATGTGTAAGTTAATGAAAAATTTACCACGTGGTTGAATTAGCATATTTTTCTGGGGGGTGTGAGGAAAGAGAAGAATTCCCAGCAGTGAGTCTGTCCAAAGTCATGGCCAAAGCTTTTTGGAGAATTAATGAAACATGGATGGAAGAGTGAGCACACCAGAGGTGTGGCTCAGTGGGTGGAGGTTTTTCTCCTTCTCCTCCCCTCTCTCCATCCCTTCCTCCCTTCCTCCCTTCCCTCCTTCCTCTCTTACTCTCCCTATGATAATTTACTTTGGAATGTTCCACTATACACATGGTAGCAGAGGTGTTTGGAGTGTGGGTTAGAGTATCTGTCTATTCTTTAAGGGCAGTGACTTCCTATTTGAAGTTTCCTAAGCAAGATTCTACTCTTTGGAGATATTCAGACAGAGGTATCAAAATCTCTATCAGGGGATTGATTGATTAGCAGTAGATAGATTAGAAAACCTTTTCCTTGATGAAAATGAGTGATGTTTAAGACATGCTTGGTTAGCAAGATTGCAGACCACCGACCCGCCCCACAGCCACTGCATCCATAGGCTTATGAGGCAAGCAAGTTCTGGGGCTCACAGAGGACTCTTCCCTGACTCAGGTAGAGTGATGGCTGCTAGAGAACATTTCTGCATCTGCCTTAGAGAGAACATCCGAAGCAAGGTGTTTATCTGAGGACAAAATGGAGTTTTCCAGACCTCACTGGGGCAGACGCTATCATTTGCATTTTATTCTGTGTGCTTGTTAATAAGTTTTAGTGCTTCAACGGTGTTTGCTCTAGCCCTTGCTTTCTTTGCCTCAGGTCCCTTGGTAGGCATTTGGTGGAAAAGGGTTGGCGTGACCACGTTGTATAGACGACCTCTGCTTACCACAGAGCTTGCCACTTGCTGATTCTCCAGTTTGGCGTAGGGCAAGCCACAGCACTTCCTTCCTTCCTTCCTACTTTTTAAAACTTTCTCTCCTTCCTTCTCTTTCCCCTCCATTGTTCATCATTTGTTTATTGAAGGCTTTTTCTCCTCCCCACCTTGTGCAAAGCATTAAATAAAACTTCATAATCTTTGCCTAGTACACAGAACAAAAGGATCCCTTGCATGGCCACACGGCATACCCCGGTTGAGAATATTGTACCCCTTGACTGACATTTTGTTTTTCTGTGATGGACTTGGGACCCACATGGCAGAGCTCTGGAATCTTCCACTGGACACACTATAGTTTTCTATCATGTTGGTTGTGACTTCTTTCTGGTGCATAAACATTAAAAATAGATCATTATAAAATAATATATATGTTCTTTGATGTGAGCTACTTAGATCTGTCCAGTTGATGCTAATTCAGAGGAGGCAATAGGATAGATCCTGGGAAGGCAGGTCAGTGAGTGATGCTAATCTGGACTGAGTGACAAGGACCCCTGTTGAGACAACAAGGCAGGCAAGCTGTCAGGCATAGGCCACCAGCGGTGCGTTTGCAGAGAAGTGGAGAGATGCGGTCCGACGGACCTGGGCTGGGAAATATGTGAGGTGACCATGATGTGACGAGTCCAAGTCATGATTCTCGTTAATTAGAAATGGAACCCTATTCCAGGGCTTGGGGCTTATCCTCAAGCCACTGTGCCCACTTCTGAGTGGCAGCCACCACTTCTGAACCGGAAACCCCTCCAAGTATTTTCTGTTCGCAGTGCAGACAGTGTCCTGGGCTAGGACTCTCTTAAGGGCAGAAACTACATGTTCATTGTTTTTCAATGAAACCCAGAGATATTCAAATGTGCTTATTCACTACTACAATACTAGTAGATAATGGTGAGAGAGTGTCCAGTCCTTAAATCAGGGACATCCTGTTTCGGGATGTGATTATTCTTTTTTAATTTCTAGTTTCTTATTACTGTGGACTGTATAAGCGTGGTGTGAGGGGTCGCTATATGAGCGCATCGATGGCCCATGAGCTACTTCCTGCCCCAATTGTGTGATAGCGTGTGCGTGTTGCCTTAGGAATTCAGATGCTCCTCTGGTTGCTTTGGCCCACTGTGCTCTCTAGGGGAGGCATCAGGGGAAAAAAGCAAGAAAGAGTGAAAAATTGTGGAATTGTATATGGTATTCAAAATCCAGACTCGCTCTTAGTCTAGGAACCTCTGTTCTCTCATCCAGTTAAGACTAAATGCACTGCATCCACTGCCTGCGCTTCTTCCTGCATTATTTGCTATGGCTTCTCCGTGTTCAAGCTACTTTTAAATTTAAAATACCCTTGAAGATACGTCCAACTATATCCCACTGACCGTGACACTGTTTTGTGTCCTATTTCAGAGGCTATCACACACAGTCACGTGAGTAATGTGCGTATCTAATGATCACGGTACCCGTTTGATTCCTTCAACAAACGTGTTGCACATGCAAGCCAGCAGCTGAAAATACAGCTGGACTTTTACTCTCAAGAGTCCAAGCACCTGTTTTTCATAAAACTTTCTAGTGTCTATGTCACGTCTATGTCTAGTGTCTAGTGTCTAGTGAAAGCACCAAGACTGCTCTCAACTATAGCGATTGCTTCAGTGCCTGTTCCTGGGGGGAAGAAACCATCAGTCTTCACCAATGGATCTCGTCATCCTGGAGACACTCATCAGATATACTCATGGCCTAAACTCTTCTCCTGTTGAGTTGAGGGACAGAGAAGGACCAGATTGAAAGGACGTGAGAGGCCTCATTAGCACGTCTCGGGGAGGAGGCGTTGTGCAGAGCGGGTGCCGTGCGCAGCGAGCAGCTAACTGTGCTGGGAAATTAGGGGGAAGGACGGCAGTGCGGTTGGAGCGCACAGTGAATAATTATGTCTGTGAGCACTCTGACTGGCAGCTCACCACCCCCTCCCTCCAACTTCAAAGCTGTAATTTGAAATGAAAAAAACCTTCAGAGTGATGCTTCTCAGAACAACACTCAGATACAAAAACACGTTAAAAATCAGTAGAAGTGTTGTATTCTTCCTGCAAAATAAAGAACGTATCTTAAATAAACTCGAGGTTGGTTAAGACTAGCTTTATGTCAGATATGGCTTTCTTTTCAAAGAAGAAAAATCTTTTCTAATATAAGCACATTGACAGGAACATTAGTCAGACGGAAATCAAGCCAATGCAATGTTTCTGCATGATGCTCGCTTTCCATTCTGTTTAGCTAGTTATGCACATTCTGAAATACTTCAAATTTTCATCTGTCACTTTAATAATAGGGTTCGATGATGAAATTCAATCAGCAAATATACCAAACGTGTTTTGACTAAACTATAAAAGTAGTTTCCAATTTATATAACTTTGAGACTCCTTCAATACCATTAATAACTATAAAATAAAACTAGTTAATTAATTCAGTGGTAACTTACAATCCTTTAGAACATTTGAAGGTTGTGAATTTAATATCCTGCCCTTGGGAAATGAAGTCCCAAACTTGAGAAGTTAACTCAGCACATTTTAGGGAGACTTGTCTGCAGGCTATATCTACTGTTAGAATAGAAGTGTTCAGATCTCTGTATTAAGGATGTCAGCATTTCCATTAAAAATAGCCTGGGTGAGGAGTTTAACTTGAGTCCATCATTATATTGCTTTAGTTAGAGGTCTCTAGGCTTAAATACTCGAACTCGAATGTAAGTATTCTGATCATTTGATTGCTTCAATTAATGAACATATTTACAGACAGAATTTTATTTCCTCTGCTAAACTATGTCTCTCTCATTTGTGCTTCGGCTTCTCTTTAGTGAAATAACTGTTTTGTGCTTCTTTAGAGTTGAGGGCTTTTCTGTCTTAGAAGAATTGTGTGTATGTGTGTTTTGAAGCAGCATAATATGGAGGAAGCTTTGAACAAAGCTTAGTTGCTTCAAAGTTTGAGATCTTTTGGTAAAACATCCATCTCTAAAGGAAAAACCTGGAGATTTAACACTAGGGGGCACTAGAGCTTCTTCTAAACTCTCCGGCCTCTTCTTGGCCAAGCTGTCTCCCGGTTATCATTTCGGTTCTTTTTTGGAATCTTGAAGGGTTGGTAGCCTCCTTTATACTTGGTCAGTAGATTTGTCTGTCAAAAGGCCAGTCGAAAGTCCTGCATTTTCAGGACTGGACAAAATGTACTGCCAGGGAAGCTTCTGCATTTCTACACATGGGGACAGCTATGTCTCTGGCATTTTATTTTTTAGTCAAAGGCCTGTCTTTAAATAAGATACTTCCAGACCTGACCAGTGTAATCCGCCAATGGCAAGTTTAAACGACCATTCACTGTTAGTCATATGTCTGAAAGCGACTGGTGGTCGAGACCTGCCTTTGACAGAGACGGTTCCACCCCACAACCACACAGTGATGAGGAGAGCGCCAACGGCCTGTGGGCCTCTGCTCTGTTCCCAGGCCAGTGCAGAGCACTGCACTTTAGTAGGGTTTTCTCTTTTAATTTTGGCCCACAGTCTTACGACATTGAATCAGTTGTTTCCTCTCCTTAAAGATGAGGAAAAGGAGACTCTGGACGGTTTCGTAACTTGCTCAAAGATAAAATAGTTAATAAGGATAAGAACGCTGCCAGAAGGCAGGTCTCTGTGGCACTAACATTTCCTTCATTTCAATTTGTTATCCATGGGACATTTGGCTCATATCCATCCACCTCCAATTTAAAATAGCCCCTTCTCACCCTGGTGTGACTCAGTGGGTGGAGCACCGGCCTGCGAATCAAAAGGTCGCCAGATCCATTCCCTGTCTAAGGCACATGCATGGATTGCAGGCCCATTCCCCAGTAGGGGGCGTGTGAGAGCAGCCACACATGGATGGTTCTCTCCCTCTCGTCTCCCTCACTTACCCTCTCTAAAAATAAATAAATAAAATCTTTAAAAATTTTTTAAAAATAAAATAAAATCACCCTTTCTCTTCTCCATGTCAGATCATATGCCCTGCTTTTGTTTTAAAAAATATGATTGTCATTATTCAAAAGAATCTGTACAGCTAGAAAAGATAATGTGTAATACATTTTGTAATTCTATCATTTGAGTGAATATGTGTTACTTCAAAGAGCCTAGAGTCCATGAAAAATGTTTGGTGCGTACAAACTCTTTCTCTATATTTCTGGTCTAGTCAATCACTGCATGTGAGCACTGTGATAGGTCAAACACCGCGAGGGAAATAAATAGCATAAAGCACCACTTCCAATGTCCTCAAGAGATAACTAGTTAGAAATATACAGGCAATATATGCATATCTATGAGGCCTGTCCATGAAGTACCCATCCATGTAATATGAAAACTATTTATTGAAGAAGATACAAGGTACAAGAAACATTGTACACAGGACAATGATCCTCAGTATCCTTCAAAATTATGACCTTCTTGAGGAAATCTGGTTCATTGGTAGCAGTTTGAATCAAGCCATTAGCAACTGTAGCATGATGTTCCTTCTGCTTTGGTAACAGTAGTTGCAGAATGAATTTTGCTGTGACATGTTTCAGGCCAAGATTCTGCATCAAAATCTCAGACACAGTGGCGTTTGGAGTCCCCGGATCAGCTTCCAGTTCTCGCAACTGTCAGTCGCCGATCTTTGCTGATGGCAGCCTGCACACGCTCAACATTCTCAGGTGCTCTGCTTGCTGCAGGCCTTCCAGTACCTGGATCACTTTCAACAGACTTTTGATTGACTTCGAAATGTTTGTGTCACACTTTGATTTGTGTTGCCCTCATTACATCATCTCTGAAAGCCTTCAGAATCATCCAAATAGTTTCCTCAGAGGAATGTTTCAGCTTAACACAAAATTTGTTGCAGACTTTTTGCTCTATTCACTCAGTCATTTTGAGTGTGATGGCCACACAGTGCACATGATCACTCAATGGTGTCTACCGCCCCCACTGACTAGTACAGTGAGGTCGTCACTGTTCACATACACGCATTTCAGTCCATTCTCCATGGCTGCCAGGTTACATTGATGTCATGCAAACATTCTCATTATATTAACAAGGGCTGGACTTTCTCCAGACAAAGTGGGGCAAAAATAGGTTTACAGGTGTGAGTGCATGAAACAGAGTTTATTCTTGTGTTATTTATTGATTATTGTACCAATTTTCACGTGAACAACTGCAAACCTTCTTATGCTACACCCTGTGTATGTAGATATATCTGACCAAATGAGTGATGCACAGTTACCTTGTTTGAAATCTCTCTTTCCTCATTCTTTGAGGCCCCACCATTGCTTTGTGATTCTGTCTTTGGCCATCTGAGACTGAACTCTTCTTGTTGTTGAGTTGTATGAGTCCTTCATATGTTCTGGATACTAGATCTTTCTCAGAAATATTAATTGCAGATATGGTCTCCCAGTTTTTGGCTTGTCTTTTCACTTTCTTGATGGGGACCTTTGATGTACAGCTTTTAATTTAATGAAATGCAATTTACCTACTTTTTTGTCCTTGTGAGTTTAGTGTCATATTTAAGAAACCATTGCCTAATTCAAAGTCATAAATATTTTTTCCTGTTTTCTCTAACACTTTAATAGTTTTAGCTCTTTTATTTAAGTCTATGATCCATTTTGTTAATTTATGCATGTGGCATGAGGTAGAAATTTAACTTCATTCTATTGCAAGTGGATAGCCAGTTGTCCCAGCCACATTCATTGAAAAGACTGTTCTTTCCCCAATAATTTTCTTGGCACTCTTATGGAAAATAAATTCACCACAAATGTAACCATTTATTTATTACTCTCAATTTTGCATTGATCTACGTGTGTATCTTTATGACAGTATTATTCTGTCTAGATTACTGTAGATTTGTAGTAAATTTCCAAGTTGGGAATTATGAATCCTCCAAATCTGTTCTTCCTTTCCATGATTGCTTTTGCTCTTTTGGTCTTTTGCATTTCTGTATGACTCTCTGGGTCAGCTTGCCGATTTCTGCATATGGCAGCTGGGGCTTTGACCAGGACTGTGTGGAGCCTGTCCATCGATTCTCAGGGTATCGCCATCTTAACAGTATTAAGTTCTGCAATCTACAAACCTGAAATGTCTTTTCATTTATTTTGCTCTTTATTGTTTTTTCACAATGATTTTCTGTAGTTCTCCACATATAAGTGCTATACTTTGTTAAATTTAACACTAAATATATTTTGGATGTTATTTTAAAAGGAATTGTTTCCTCAATTTCATTTCCAGATTAGTCATTGTTAGTGTAAACACTATAATAGATTTTTGTTTACATTTTTTTGTATACTGATCTTGTATCCTGCAACCTTGCTGAATTCATCGGTTATTTTTTTGGTAGGTTCTTGTACACAAAATCATAACATATTCAAGAGAGAGAATTTTATTTATTCCTCTCTAATCAGGATATCTTTTATTTTTCCTTAAAATAATGTTCAAAACAATGTTAAATATCCATGGCAAGAATGAACACCTTGTCTTGTTCTTGATCTACATGGAAAGGATACATTCATTTACCACTGAGTATGACATTAGCTACAGGTTTGTCATAGATGGTCTTATCAGATTGAGGAGGTTCTATTCCTAGTTTATTGGGTATTTTTTAACATGAAAATGTGTTACATTGTATCAAATGCTTCTTTCTGCATCTATTAAGAAGGCTGTGTTTTTATACCTTTATGCTATTAGTATGGTGTATTATATTAATCAATTTTACATGTTTAACTAAGCTTTCATTCCTAGGG
>PVKM010028745.1:0-18121 GCA_004027735.1 Carollia perspicillata
TACAGTGAAGCCGGGGGAAGTGGAAGCTTTGAGAGAGAATTAGGGAGTGGAACGGATGGTGAAGGTTATTGATTAGATGTGGGATGAGTGGCTTCAAGAATAATTCTGCTTTACATGAACAATGAAGTCATTCGAAGATAGGAGAGTCAGAAACAGCATTGACATTGAGACGGAAGTTTGTGGTTCAGTTTGGAACACAATGTGTTTGAAGTGCTTGGGAAGGGCATTTCTTCAGGGGATGTGTTTTTCACAGTCATCAGCATATCAAGGGGAGATGAGGCCACAAGATAAGTGAAATCTTCCAGAGAGGGAGTAGAATAACAATGGAAACAGCCCTAGGAAAGAACAAGAGGAAGGCAAACAGGGTTCCAGTAACACTGAGAGTGCAATGTTTCCTTTGCATTTCGTAAAGAGAAG
Source organism: Carollia perspicillata (assembly GCA_004027735.1). Lineage (NCBI taxonomy): Eukaryota > Metazoa > Chordata > Mammalia > Chiroptera > Phyllostomidae > Carollia > Carollia perspicillata. The sequence continues at coordinate 418 of PVKM010028745.1, forward strand.
TTAGCCAATTTCCTGGGCACGAGCTGTTGTAGACTACAGTACAGATTACCCCCGGCCCACCAAGCAATCTTTCTTCACAGTGTGGACCAAATTATTCCTTCATGATGCAAATAAAATCATTCTCCCAGGGTCCTTAAAAGACACAAACAAAGTGTCTTAATTGCTTTAGGGAATAAGAGAAAAATGCCTAACCTAGCCTACGGGGCAGGCCTGCGCGGCCTGGTTCCAATGTACCAGTATAGACCCCTGTCCCTCCAGGCCGCTCAACATTAACCACCCCATCTTTGCACTATGTACATTCCATGTTTATTTTTGTAATTAGTTTATTCTTCAAATAAACCTTCTTCTGTCACTAAGTTCATGTATATTCCTTTTATATTCAGTATTCTTTCTCATTGATGACACACCTTAAATCCCAGACAGGTCAAATACTGCTGTTAGAGTTGAAAACATTTATTCTTTCTTTTCCTTGTAATGTGCATTTGATATCCATGTCCCTATTAGATGGAATTCCATGGGATCAGGCAGCATATTTGACTTTATTCACCATCAAATCTTCAGCCCATAGTAAATTATGTGGGTTCCATTAACATTTTTAAAGGAACAATGGATGAATTACAATAGGTACTAAAGAATAAGATAGGTGAGAAGTTCAAAGTTCCTTTTCAACCTTTTTTTGGCCAAGAAATGTGGCTGTAATGGAGAATATAGAAAACAGGGAATCAGCAGGTAGAAATATGGGGCTGAGGATATTTTAAATTAAGTGGGATTCAACACATTTAAGTGATGAGAATCAGTCCAGAAAGTACACTATATGCCAACACACACAAACACACTCATGCACACACCCATGTAAAAACACAAAACTCTTCTCCAGGAAATGTTGCCAAACATCATCTTCCAGCCTCTCTTTTCTTACTTGAATCCTTTAAAAATAGTGGATTTACTTTAATCATTGTTGAATTGACTATAAATGGTCCCAAACTCTATATGCATAACATCTTTTCACTGTGCTGTCTTTCTCAACTTTTCAATATAATGGTTTGTTGCTCTTGAGATAATAGTTTGAAAAATCATACAAGCTGTTGGAATATTTGCATAGTGATTATATGCTGAACAGCAGCTTGGATTTTCTATTTCCATCTGCTTCAACTTTGTAAGTATAAGTGGTATTATTATTATTATTATTATCATCATTGTTATTATCATTTAATTATCTGAATTCCAAATTAGGAAACAGACAAACTGCACATAATCTTTTGATAGATAAAAATAACTATGTTCAAAGGAAATTTTTGTTTAATATAAAAGTCTTTTGAATTTAATTCCCTTCTTGATTTTAAGAGGGCAAGTTTATTCAAGTGTAAATAATATGCTCATGTCTGTGACTAATGAAACCATTTAAAAATAATAAATTAGTCTGCAAAGCTTTCAGCGTGTATTCTTTTTAATATTTTGCCCTTCAATCTCCTTGAACAATGAAGGTAACCCTATCTCTGCTTATAGTCATCAGTTATTTCTAAAAATAGGAATACTTCACTGATCTGAAACTCCTCTATTTGTTAGAGGGCTAGAAACCATGACAAAATAGAAGGAATTAGGGATTTTGAGAATCTAAAGCAGGTTTAGTAAAATACAAACAAATGGTCTCCTGGATACACAGCACTTTTTGGTTTTCCATGGGGTCTGTATGCTCTTTACTTAAGCATTCTACGGTACAATTGATCCTTATGATTCATTAGATTTTAGTAGAACTGCATAGAGACTTTAATAAATTATTTGTTTATCTATGGCTTAAATTAGTTCAGGGGTGTTTCCATTGTGCACTGTTGCCTCTCCTATCTATTATATCCATACAAGGTCATATTAATCTTTCATAAGGTAAAGTGTATGTATTACATTTTTTCCAAAATAGGTAAAAGTATCTTAAAATTATAAAGTATCTTGAAATGAGGAAAATTTCAGCCATCCTGAAAACATGGCTAGCAAGAAGACTTGGATGTGGCTTTGGTACTAATACCAACAACTTGAATCTGTGCATTTATGTCAAACTTTCACTGACATTTAATGATAGACCTATGAAGATTAAAATTTGCTTTTCAAAAGCATAGAACTTTCTAATTCTCTAAACTCCTGTGCACCACTCGTGTCCTGTCTTGTGCTTCTCATTACACTCCAGAGACGTTGCTTTCTTTCATTTCCTCAAAAGGACCTCCAGGTTGCAAACACATGTTCCTTCACCAGAGCTCCTGCCTGCTACTCTCTCACCTCTGCTGAGAAGGCTCTGTTCTCCATCTTCCACCCAAGTGAGTTCTGTTTATCTCTCCAGTATCTGCTCAGCTATTATTTGCTCAGAGAGGGCTTCCTGGATTTTGTAACATAAATTAGATCCCCATGGATACTGTCTTACCACACGCCCTGTAATTTGCCTTCTGATTATATATATACACATGCCCTATTTAGTGCAAATAGTGTTCGATGTCTTCCTCTTCATTTCCCCTTAAGCTCCAAGAGGGTCTTATTTCTTGCTGTGTATTGTAGCCCCATTGCTGAGGACAGTGCTCGTGGCCTGGTGGTTCCTCAACACACATTCACTGCATAAATAAATGATCCAATATGAGGCCGCATGCTTTTCAAGGTGGAAATTTCTGTGCGGGATGAACACTCTGTCCTTTGTTAAATATTTTCCTTATTTTATTTTGGAAAGCATTAGGGAATTTACTTTTTTCTTCTCTTAGAAATCATGAAATGATTTGTGGATATGAGGCTTCATGTTGCACTGGTTTCTGGAATCTGTATGCCTTACTTCTGTTTAGCTGCAATTCCTGACTCATAGACACTTGCAAATACTACTTCCCCAATGAATGTGCAATGATTGAAGTGGTATCACTATGAATCCAGTCTCAGAACCTGGCACTTATTTCACTGATCATGCAGAAAAAAAAATAGAAGCTTAAAGTTCTGATGGGTGAACCGGCCCATCTCTATCCTGACTGCAGATGGCAAAGAAAATAAAGAATCAACATGTTCTGAAGAGTAGTGGTGAGGGAGAAGTACTTGAAGTAGCTTATCTTGGTGACACTAAAAATATGAGCTTAATATGAAAAACTTCACCAGTGTAAGTAAGAAAAACTGGATAAACCATCTCTAACACTTTAAATTGAGATTTTTCATCCACAGCAAATAAATGGCTTAAGAGTATTTAGTGATTCATCATTCATATTAATGTCACATGATTGTCAAAGGCTATCAGTGATATCCATTATCCTTAGCAAATGTGCCAAAAATGAACTTTTGGTCTCTAAACTGTGCCTGAACTAGACAGATAAAGGTTGTTTTTTTTTTCCCTATTTGAAATTGTCACTGTAAAGGTTAAGGGGAACAGACGCTGCATGCCTTTGATAGCAACTCTTGTCAAAAACAGAATTTCTTAGGAGACAACTGTACAAAATGTTCTTAAATCAGTAATTTATCTATTTTCAAATATGGTTATATGTATTTAAAAATCTGTATCAATATAAATGAATTTCAGTCATTTTGGTTACTTGTCTCGAAAGAGAAGTTGGACAAGAAAATATTTAATATTTGCAAAAGAAGCACATTTCAAGCAATAGTACTTCATTGGAAACAGACTAAGTGAATCTGGGAGCTGAAATTTCAATATAATTTTGAAATACATATTCTTTTATACAGATTAAACAATAGACACTCCAAAATTTCCTTTCCAGCAATTAAACATTTACCCTGATATAGCTTGAAATCTTATGTTTACATTGGATATTTTTCCTTTCTTAGCATGACATAAAAAAGAGGTCTGTCCGTAAAAAGTCCAGCCATTGTTAATATAATGAGACTGGTTTGCACGACATTGATGTAACCTGGCAGCCAGGGAGAGTGGACTGGAATGCACATGCGTGAACAATGATGACTTCCCGTACTAGTCAGTGGGGGTTGTAGACACCATTGAGTGAGCATGTGTACTGTGTGGCCATTGCATTCCAAATGACTGAGTGAATAGAGAAACAAATCTGCATCAAATTTTGTGTTAAGCTTGAACATTCCTCTGTGGAACTATTCAGGTGATTCGGAAGGCATTTGGGGACTATCCAATGGGTACAGTGCAAATAACAGTGTCGGGTAAATGCTTCAAAGGTGGCCGAGAATGTGTTGACAGTAATCCATGTTCTGGAAGGCCTGCAACAAGCAGAACACCTGAGAATGTTGAATGTGTGCAGTCTACAATCAACAAAGATTGGTGACTGGCAGTGTGAGAACTAGAAGCTGATCTGGGGGTTCCAAAAACTACTGTGTCCAAGATTTTGATGCAGGATCTTGGCCTGAAACATGTCATGATGAAATTCACTCCACGGCTTCTGCTACCAACTCAGAAGGAATATTGTGTTGCAGTTGCGAATTGATACACATCGCTACCAATGAACGAGATTTCATCAAGAAAGTCATAACCAGAGATGAATTGTGGGTCTATGGCTATGATCTGGAAATGAAGGCGCAGTCATCCCAATGGAAGTTGCCTAGTTCTCCAAGTCCAAAGAAGATGTGGCAAAGTCACAGCAAGATCAAGACCATGTTAACTGTGGTTTTGATTGGGAAGGTGTTGTCCATCACAAGTATGCCCCTTCAAGCCAAACAATTAATAAGGAGTACTACCTCAATATTCTTCATTGGTTGAGAGATGCAATACGATGAAAATGGTCACAGCTATGGGCAACTGGTGAGTGGCAGCTTGGTTAGGACAGTGTGCCTGCTCATGCATCAAGTCTCATGCAGAGATTTTTGATGAAACATCAAATCACCCAGGTGACTCAAACCTCAATACAGCCCAGATTTTGAGCCCTTCAACTTCTGGCTTTACCCCAAAACTATAATCATCTTTGAAAGGGAAGAGATTTCAGACTATTGATGAAGTTCAGGAAAATAACATAGGGCAGCTCATTATACAACAGAATTGAGCATTAGGGTATAATAATCAGCATATTTCTTTAAAATAGGTTTTATTAACTGGCTTAGAACACATAGAACAGCATTTTTTGGGGGTCTTGTGTTGTGAGCCAAACTCCTGTCACAGTAAAAAAGCCTTAACCACCATGTCTTTCTTAAACAAAATCTTTCTCGATGGCATCATTATTTGGGTGTGAAACTCTAGCTTAACATTTTGTTCAAGTCTTAAAATTCTAACCCATTCTTCAATCTATTGAATAACAGAACATCTATCTACAGTCTGAGAATTGGCTTCAGCTCAAGGCACGGGGCTGCTGTTTCTAATTGTAGTTCACTCTTATTGTTGGCAGTTGGTTTGAGAACAATCATGCAACCCAATTTTGTCTAATTTCCTGTGTAAAAAAGTTTGCTAGAAATGAAAAGGACTGGGAAAGGTCTGAGATTTTATTCTACTTGCAATTTAAAAGTTAGCCTGAGCAGGTTTTTGTGTTTTTTTTCCCATACTGCCAAAACACATGTGTGGATCAAAGGCAAAATAATGTATTTATTTATTCACTCATTCAAATATTGTTTTATTTATCTATTTTTAAAGAGAGTGGAGGGGAGGGAGAAAGAGAGGGAGAGAAACATCCGTCAGGTTGCTTCTCATGTGCCCCCAACAGCCGCTGAACTGGAATCAAACTAGCAATCTTTTTGTTTGCAGGACGACAATCAACCCACTGAGCCTCACCAGTCTGGGCAGAAATATTTTACTCATGACACAGCAGGTAGCATTTATGTTCATATCTGCTCCTCTTGCACACTAAAACCCATGGAGGAGATGTGGAGCTGGGCTCAGGTTACGGCCATGCACACGGTGGGTCTGCGTCACAGCTGAGACGTGCTGATTTGGGGAAATCCACAATCTAGAAAGGGACCACCGGCAATCTTGCCACTATCTTTGCCCTGGTGGAAATATTATATTTGTTATCCTGGTCAGTAGACAAATCACCCCTCTGCTCAGAAAGACACGGTCTCTAACCCCCAAAGTTGTCCACTATACAAACAACATTAAAAAAATAATCTTCAACAACAACAGATTAATGGTTAATGCCTCTTTCTCAGAAAATGTGCAAAACCATGAGGGACTCGTGGAGCATTGCCTTTGAACAGAGATTTACTCGTTACTATTCAGAGTATGGGCAGTTGCACGCTGCCATGGGGTTTCCTCAAGGGCTCACGCAGCCTTGATGGCTCTTGGAAGTCACCTCATGTTAATGAGACAGAATGAAGTGGATAGATGCTATTGATCCCACAAAAAGAGGATGAAAATAAGCTTTGCTTACACTGTTGAACCAGTGTATCCAGTAATCCCGAAGCCCATTTTTCATTTGGACTCCAACTATGTAAGTAATAAATTACATTAAAGCAATTTGAGTTACTCATGTCAAAAAGCATCCTCACTGATAGACTCTGGCAGCTAAATTCACTCTGTTTCCTCTCAGCATTTCCCTGGGGACATCCCTACATCCACAAATAATGCCTTAGGAATGGTTCTGAAACAGACAGGGATATGGTGGGACTATAATATTATTCATTATTTTTTGTACCTTCTTCTGTCTTTTAAAGTTTGAAAGAAAATGGAAGATAAAATAGTAAAACAAGTTGGGGATTTTCTAACCTTGGCCTAGTTTTGTTTGATAAATATTTATTGATTGAATAAAAATAGTTTTTAGAATATCCTGATATAGACATTTTGGTTCTCACGAAACAAACTAAAACAAATATCTATTAAATTAATATTATATCTTAAAAGACTAGGTTTTATAGAAAATCAGATTGCCATTTATCAAAAAAATAATAATAAAATGGACCAATCTTTTAGTGTGAACACTTAGGAAGCCAGATACCAACTTTGCAAAGGTCTTGGGCATATTTTCTTTGAACTTCATATAGTCCTATTTAATGTACTTATAAAACATGTAGTATTAAAAGAATGAGAAAATAACTCAGGATATGATTAATTGTATAAAGTAATGATGGATACATTTTTGTAGAAATGTAATATACAAATTTGTAGTTTACCATAATACAATTGGTATGTAAATAAAATAACATTTCAAACTATATTTATACATATCAACAGATATCATAGTTTTGTGGGACGTGCTTTTCCTCACTTTTCTCACCATAAAACTGGTTAATTTAGTCTATGAGTAGATATTCTCTAAAGGGGTAGAACATTCTATCAATGCAATCATCCCTGTTTATCATTTCCTGGATTTTTCCATTTGGAACTATTTAAATGCTCTCTTTTGTGAATATTAATCAGTCTTTTTTATATGAATTAAAACTGAGTCCTTAAATTTTGAGTCTATGAGATACAGTGGTTCCTTGGATACATCTAAAGAAAACACAACTCAAATAGCAAGCATCTATTTAATGCCTATGATGCATTTGTCAGGCACACTTCAAAGAACTCTTGTCTTTAATCCTTAGAGCAATTATTGTTAAGTCCTGCTTTTCTCATTAAGAGATGAGGAAACTAAAGCTCAGAGCCAAATACTACGAAGCTAATAAGTCACAGTGCCAGGTTAAGCATTTTTGCTCCAAAGTCTATTCACTTCCTATTACACCAACTAATACTTCAATTGAAATCAATTTTTAAAAACTCAGCATTGAGTTCTTTTTAGCACTAATGTTGTAATTTATATAACTTAACGACATACTCATGATGATTTCAAAGGGTACTCTGAAGGTCTCCCAAGTGGATTATGAGTCATTTGATGAAATAGAAACAATTTCTTCATGATTGGATTGCAGCTTACTTAGCTATGGCCTACAGCCCACGCACACAGTGTATGTGTGTGTGTTTTACTGTTATTCTTGGGTATTATGTAAATATAAGAATACAAATGTCTAGTTGAGAATATAAAATCATACATATTTTTATTCCTTCTATACTTAGTGGAACTAGTAGATAAACTAAGTAGATAGTAAGCAAATGTGTCATTCAACTAAAAAACATTCTCATCTGTTTAAATAATATGCTGCCTGTTTGCAAGCAAAAACATAGAACAGCTGTCCATGTGGGGGACTAAAATATGTAAAACACTTGACAAATTCTTATAATACTCCTTATAAATTAGTTAGTAATATAATACAAATAATTTCTTCTATCTCAAGGTAGTATCAATCCATTTTCTAAGAAAAATTCTAGAAATGTTACAACATAAATTTCTGTCATTTATCATTCATCAATTACTTTATTTCTGTTACTATGCACTTCAACCTCTGAATTTTTACTACATTTTTATTCAAAGTAGTATGTTCGTTTAATAGTTATTACAGCAATATAAATAAATTTAATTTCCTATTAGAGACAAGGAAATTTCTCGTCCCACGTATGTATTTTGAGTCTCGGTATTTATTATCTCTCTATAGCCTCACTTCTTGCTTCCTTTTGCCCTAGGAATTACTACCAAACAATAGGGGGGAATAGAAATTGAATTCCAAACTGGGGAGTCTTAATAGTAAGTGAATTCTAGAAGCTGCTAAATGATAGCATTTAAGATTTCACCTAGGAAATACCACATCGACAATTCACCAGGAAGGTATAATGAAAAATGCATAAGAAAATTAATGATCAATATGCTCTATGGAGATTATTAAGTCAGGAGCAGACAGTAAAAGGAAGAAAAAATTCAACTAAATTTTTCAATCACAAAAATGAGTGCATTATTTTATCTGCTCTTTTTATACTTTTTAAGTTCTTATTTTTCAAATAATCCATCTACCAAGTCAAGTAGCTATAAATATTGTTTTTAATTTGATTTGTCTAAAAAACATACTGAATATACTTTATAACCTTTCTAGTTTGCTGCATGCTATATTAATTCCTTTAAAGTTTCCTAGCCGCTACTTGAAAGCAAAAGTGAATCCATCATTTAGTCATATTGATTTCTAAATCATCTGCAATTATTCAACTATATTGAGTTTTATCTAACACATAATTTTTATCTTAAACTGTGTGTCTGAGAGAAACAGAGAAACAAAGTGAAATAAGAGAAAGAGCACTGAAGTAAAAAGGATGATATATTACAACACTATGGTTGGAACAATAGAAAATTGGGAAATAGAAAATGTATGCAAGAGATAGAAGACAAGGAAATACCCATTTCCAATCTATAACCGCTGAAAAGAAATATTTCAAAAGTGTCTTGAGTTGCTCCAAAACCTTCAGTGAGTAATTATTGCATTTAACACAGGGCCAAAATTCTTAGCATGATGGTAGTATATTCTACACTTGGACTCAAAACTCATCCCTAAAATCGCCCCATGGTACAGCCAAAATGGAAGGCTTATAACCTAAACAAAACATTCACTTTTAAAAATATATTTATTAATTTTATTTTAGAGGGAGGGGAAGAGAGGGAGAAAAAGGAGGAGGTAAGCACTGACGTGAGAGAGAAACATAGAACACTGACTGGTTTTTCTGCTGCAAGTGCCCAGAGTGGCAGCAGAGCACAGAGTACGGGGCCCCCAACCCAGGCATGTGCCCCGACTGGGAATGGAAATGAAACGGGACCTCTGTGTTTGCGGAACAAGGTCCAACCAACTACACCACACCAGCCAGGGCATGACCTTCACTTTTAAAAATTTTGGGTTGTCATTCATCTGTTCCTTTTACTGCTCCTTCCCTTATCCCAACCTGATAATCAAGCGAATACCTTATGCACTTCTTCAAATGCTGATACCTCTGTTTAAGCATCTAGTTTGTCTAAATTGTGATGTTTTTTCTATTCTTTGAAAATCAATGACAGTTTGCACTTTCTCAGGGTGTAAGTGTTTTTCTGCATTGAATGTTGCTTATCTGTTGTGCATCTTTTTCCAGGTATGTGTCCTTAAGTGCAAGAACTCTCATGCCTTAGAATGAGCCTTCGTCAGTGCAGGCAAGTATTGTAGACTTACGATGGTTAGAAAACTCAGTTGCCTTACAGTTACGAAATATATCTATGTGAACCCTTTCAACTAAAATATGAAATAGTAATGCTTTGTGTAATGTTACTCCTTTCTTCCTTTCACTATTTATTAAATGGGCAAGACCATCCCACCAATAAAGTCATTTCCTGATTTTCTGCAGTGGATACATAAGATAGATGCTATTCTGCATTTTGATATCAACTACTTTTGGAAAGTGAAGGGAAGACAAAGCACCCAGTGCCCACTGAAGCCAGAATCAGGCAATGCATAGCAAGGATTTCCACTACTGCTAAAACGTCAACCAAAAATAAAAAGTCTGCATTTCAATAAGACTGGCCCATTTCATGACATAACAGCAATTTATAAATTGTTCAACCAAAAAAATTGGTTTAAATATTTATTCTCTTTTTCTCATCTTACAATTTCTTCACAAAAACCTCAGCATAACTTCTGATTATTCTAATTCCAGATATGTCTTGAATGGGACCCTTTTCTCCATCTCCACTGCTACAATCAGAGGTCAGGCTACCATAACCTCTCAGTGTATGACTGAAGAGCCTCTCAACTGGTCTTTCAATGGTCATCCCTAAAAACTTTCTATCCATTTTTATATGTCAGCTGGAGTGATTTTTAAAGGAAAAAAAATGTTACCTCCCTGCCTAAAAGCCTTCAATTACTTGTACTTGAAATAAAATCCAAACACAAGGCCTTGACAATCTACCCACCCATCCAAACTTGCGCCTCGTTTACTGTGCTCTGGACACACAGGCTGTTTTCAGTGCCTTCACGCATCACATGTGCATTAAGTGTTCTTTTCATCATGGCCTCTGTGTCACATACAGAAAGTGGTTTCCAATGGAGGAAAATTTTCACAAATACCTAAAGTTTATACATGAAATTCCATATGCCAAATTGTTATCCTCCAATAATTATTTAAAGCAAAGTTTTTACTTTCTACTATGTTAGCATGAAATATACAAACATGTTATGATCTACAAAGGCACAGTTTTTTACATACTTTAAAAAATATCCAAAAAGTTACACACAATAAAAAGGGAAGATAAGTATAAAGCACAGCTAAATTTTCTATTGCTGTATCTAATAACATGTCCCTTCTCTTATGTTTTGCTCTGTGATAGGACCTCTATGGTCAATGTGAAAACATGAGTCATCCCCATCATCTTTGACCATCACCATTACCATTATCAGCATCATCACGGCTATATCATTGTTCATATCACCTGGTCCATGGATAGACAGACCCAAGGGTCCTGAAGTCAGTCCATGTATAAAGGGAACAGCTGCATGATTTTTAAAAAATTTATAGCAAGATCATCATGGTATTTCAAACTAGGAGCTCTTTATATATCTTCAAATGGTACCTGGGGCCTTTTGTAGATTTCACCAAATTAAAAATAAGCCACAGAGGCTTAAAACTAATTAGGATTGGCTCATACATTGCAGAGAATTTCCCGATGATGGCTAATAGAATTCTCACCAAATGTGAAAAATAGATATTTCAGAAAGTAGAATGTGGTATTTACTGGGAAAGCACCAATAAAACACAGAATCATTGGATTTGGCCTCAAAATATTTCTTATTTATTTCATATATGTCATGATAAAAAAAATTAGAAAAACTCACTTAAATGTATAATCTCTGCTCCATTTAAAGGTGGCATAATATTATAAATAGACTGTTATCTCCTATTCGGTAATACTTTTATCACTGAATTAAATCCTTTATATTTTACATGTAGTTCACAGTGACTCATCAAAATTATCCTTCTGTTCTAAGCAGGTAAGGACCAAATCTTTAAAAAAAATTGTTTTAACAAGACTTCTTTTGGTTGAGATGTGCTATTCATGACAATATACTTGAGAATAATTATACCATCTTCTAAACTGTTCTTGTACTTTTGGGCACTCAGAAGTCTTATGGGCTTGGTTTAGTCTCACTCAGAATCGTCAAAACTAATGATCCTGTCTCTAAAAGTGGTGTTTTTTAATCAAGTCTGCACACTGAATCACCTAAGATAATTTTTTTCTTCTTCTCCTTCTTCTTCTCTCTTCCTCTTCTACTTTTTCTTCTCCTTCTCTTTCTTCTCCTTCTCCTTCTTTCTTTTCCTTTTTTTTTTAACAACACCACTGCATTTCTCTCAAATTCTGATTTCATATATCTGAAATGTGACAGGCATGGGGAGTTTTTTTTTTTTAAGCTTCTCAAGTAACTTATGGTCAGGTAATATACAGCCAGAATTGAAAATAAATATGATCCTTTGAAAGTTAATTTTAGAGCCAAGGAAACTAAAGCTCTATAAGATGAAATATCCCTCCTTGGGACATACACTATTCATTGGTTAGATCCATGTCTGGAACCTAGGAGTGCTAATTTGTACATCAATACTCTTTTCACAATGGTGTGTCGCTTCCTCAAATATTGGCAAAGTAAGAAAGGAAACCAATGTAATACATTCATGACTGTAATAAACTGTAACAGAAGCATAACTATAAATTGAGGTAATTCATCTTATTTGTATTAGAATATAAAAACATACAGTTGATGCAGATTGTGTGCAAGTCCAGATTGAAATTATTTGCAATCTTGGAGATATAGAGATCTAAACAAAGAATTGGTTTGTAAATCCTCACAGATTAAGGAAGATCAAGGTCAATAGTGTTTTGTAGGAAAGTGGAAGCACTGGTAAGGATTTGATTACACCAAGGTGATGTGCCGCCTTGGCTCAGGTCAAATGATCTCGCCCAGCCTTTTTGTTCATCCTCATTCTTTTAGTTACCGGTTTTCAGTTGCTACACTTATTTGGTCAAATGCTATTATTTAATAGTGTCTCATATTGTTAAATTAAGTTTCATCTCTGATCACAATCTTCTACTCTCATGATAAAGCCAGTGAAGTACATAATACTTGTGTTTACACCAAAATTGTATTTTGGATCTTTTACCATGGCATGAGACTATTTATTTAATTTTGTGTACTACTCAATTCTAGTTGATTTATTAATTTTAATAAAGTTTATTGCTGTTTGCGTGCAGTGGAGTTTTATTGGTGTTTATGTTACATTTTTCTTTATTTCTGTTTTTCTGAAGCTCCGCATTATGCTGGGACCCACTAGCCCACCTGCAGGTGTGGCAGTCTCTTCCTAGACTCTGACATGTACGTGGTGTTAAGCAGCAGTGTGTGTTCGTGAGCAATCAGAAAAACAGGGGAATAAATCTGTGTTGACAATATTTTTCTTAACCTGACGATTATTTCCTGAAGGCACTCAGAAATACTCACACTGTTAAAAACATGATGTTTCGATCCCTGTGTATTATTTTATGCCCTGGATATTTAAACTTTTCATTTGAGATACAAATGTCATAACAAAAATCTAGGATGCTTGGAACTATATTTTGAAAAACTCTGACAAATAGTCCAGATTTTCCTTCATTTTCTTGAAACTCTACTTGGCAGCAAGAGTTATAGACTCTGCATAGGTGACTACGATGAGCACGTGGATGTCAATGAGCTCCTTCAAGGGGTTAGGGAACAAGGCACACGCCTTGCTGTACTATAGATATGAGCATATATATTTTTATTTTTTCTTGGAAGATGCCTTTTAAAGAGCCTAACTAAAATAGTAGCTAATATTTGCATAACACTTTGTAGTTTACAGAACACGTACATAGTAATTACAAGAAGAAGGAAAATCAACCACTTGGAAATCTATAAATATTCTCAGCAATTTTGCCAAGTACTTGAACAGAGTTTAATTTTTGGGACATGTAACTGAAAATAGAAATACTTAACTCAATCTATTTTACAGAGTACTGAGGATCAAATAAAGAATTATTATAATAATAATAGTAAAGTAATTATCCATATCTATATTTGGTTGTAGCTTTGAATAATATATTTTCAACATAACTAATGAAATATATTAAAAATTTTCTTTAAAAACCATGGTTTCAATTTCAGAAGCCTTAAGAAGTCTTAAATGTTTTTACTTTCTGGATTATTAACACTTTATGAAATCCATAAAACATATTACAATGATGAAAATTTGAACTAATTATTATTTTTTTATTCTAAATATTATCCATTTAGTGTTTCAACTGAGAGTTAGTTTTAGAAAATGTTTGGTTAAATTGTATAAAAGGTGACATTAGAAATAGGAAAAATTCAATGGGTAGGCTCCTCAATTCATCTTTACCTTCCATTGCCTCTCATGGCTCCAGGGAGTCTGTTTTTTGTTTGAGATATAAATTCAAAAGCAGTTGAGGTGAGTGAAAATAGCTTTGTACTTCTAAAGCACAGCCACTTTCTCACATTTTAAAAGTTATTGCTTGGTCATAGTTTTATCATCTTGTTTTATGCCCCAGAATCCCCTGTTTATTCTCCATTATCACTAAATCCTGCCATAAACTCCATTTCTGGAAGTTTCTTACTCTGAAATGAGTAATGTTAAATCCTCAAAGTAATTTCAGTGAATGACATTTTCTCTAATAATTGATGTTAATAGACCAGGTATGCATATGTGGTTTTAGTAACTGAAAGATAAAATTACTTCATGTTTTCTAATTTATACCCAGCATACTTTATAGGTATGTATGTATGTGTGTGTGTTGTTGCCATTAATCAAAGATCCGGGGAGTTTCTGAAAATGAACATTGAGACTTACATTTCTGAGTTTATAGCTACAGATGGCTCTCAACAGATGCGTGTTCACCTGGAAGATTCTGCCTGATTGATTTCCGAAGTTTAATGTACAAAAATTTCCCTCTCTTATATAATGTGCATATGATAAATAAATGTCTACATTTCTTATAAATTTACAAACAACTAATATGTCAGGCAAATGGATAAGAACTGCAGTGAAACAAATAACTTTTGTTTACTTTGAAAAAAAACGTTTTTAAGAACAGTAATTGCATTTTAAGCTTATTACATACATACCACTTGCTTGTTTTATTAGAACCTCATGTAATATAAATTTATTTTATTTACCTAGTATATACATAGTAAAATGAAGACTATCATTGGTTAACTGTTATCTATGTTTAAATGGCTTATCATAAGGATAATGAGAAGAACCCCAAGATAAAATAAGTAAACTGTAGCTGTTATCTTTTCCAAAATGAGGCACCCGAAATGTAAAAATCTAGTAAATTTTAACCAGCTTAATTGCACTTAAAACTAGAGAGGAAAGAGTAATTTCTTTAAAAGGTGTTTAAGGCATTTCCAAAATTTATATAATGTTTCACATTAATTTGCATAGATCTAACTAAATAATCCTGCAATTTCTATGACAGCTGCAACACTAGTAAAGTCAGACCTTGTGCAGGTAGCTCACTAGGGCAGGGCCGGAAACAACTATAAAATTTTCATCAGGACATTCCCACAGGAAATGATTTCTGTGGCTCTGTGCTGATTACCAGACATGTCTGCTAAGTGGCTCAGCCACTTTATCCCTCATGGTCACTCACGGCAGTACTGCACAGAATATTGTATTCAACATTGATTATCTTTAATGTGTTTTCAGATATGGAATTTTATCTAGTGCCAGCAGAATTAAAAGTCATGCTTAATTATTCAACGTAGCTTACTAATTTATTCTTGACATCTTAATATTTACTAATTCTTTATGAAGGATTGTCAGAAGTACAAAAAGCCAATCTACTTGGTTACTTAGTAGCCACTGCTTTTTAATATCTTAAATGGAAAGGAAAAGAGCCAGGAAATGTTCTCAAGATGAGGACGTAATCCGCGAAAGTGTTTACAGCCACGAGATCTTTTTAAACTTGTCCTCCTGATCTTATTAGAGACTTGATCTTTTTTTTTTCCTTTGTAGCTATTTTCCTCTTTTTTCTGTTTTCTGTTCCACCCAGTAAATACTCATGTTTGGAAGTTTCTCAGTGACATTCTTGCAACACAGAAACACAGGCACACCTTTATTTTACAATATGAATGAACGAGTAAACAAGTAAATAAAAAAACTTCTTCTTTCACCATTTCTTTGAGAACCAAACCCTGAAGCCCACCTTCCTTTTACTCATACCCCAGAGACTTCTGGCATCCTGTGAAGACTTGGAGCCCTGCCGCTACCCCATTTCTGCTAATTCCATAGGTAATGTTGATGTCCCTGTGGGCAATGAGTCTCACTCACCCCTTGGTCCCTCAGTTTCGTCATCTCCTTCATCAGAGTTCTCTCATTGTCTCACCAATGAATCTTTACCACCTACCATGGCTTACAATCACCTTCTCTTTCTTTATTCCCTCTGCTTAATGGAAAGAAACACTCAGCTTTATGACCAAGGTTCATATTCCAGGTCATTCCTGAAACTTCCTTTTCTCAGGAATTCAGGGATGTTCCTCCATGGAGTATCCATTCTTTCTTTTACCTTTAAATATATCTGCCTGTGTTGAATCCTCCCCATGAATCCAGCCCCAGATGGTTTAATTCCAGGACTGCTCGCTAGCACGGATCCCTGGTACAGGACTGGAACCTCCTGGAGCTGTACCATTTCTAGCTTGAACAAAGGCACCGTATGGACTAATGCTGGCCCTTATAGGTAATTAATAAGTGATGGCTGAAATAAGGAATACATATTTGTGACAACTTTAAAAAGAACTGCATTCAAACAAATTAACTCTTTCTAAATTTATTTTTGTAATGTTTACTCTAATTATTGGCAGAATATGAACAAATAATTTCAGTTGCATCCACACTGATTCATTTAGATGCCCAAAAGTGTTTCTTCTTAATTATAAAAATGTTAAGAACAATATATGAAGCTAATTCCCTTGCCTTATTAGAGACAATTCTATGTTACATAGCCTTCACAGAGAAACAACACCCATTAAAAATGTTCCTAGAATAATTAATTGCCCATTTGACATATTATGCCATCTACTCAAGTTATCTACTTGGTACAAATTGGACTTCATAAATTCTTTCATATAAACAGACCCTGTTCAACTTTGCCACTTGGTTCAGACATCTGTCTCATAAAATTCTGTTCATGATCATGACAATAATAGAAAGGATCTGAGTGATCAGTGACTGAAAATTAAAAATGCAACCCACACCGTGTCCCTCACTACCAGTGTGGCAGCACTACCATATTTAAATAAAAGGATGGTAACACATCATCACTTAAAATAGCACA
Organism: Carollia perspicillata; assembly: GCA_004027735.1. NCBI lineage: Eukaryota > Metazoa > Chordata > Mammalia > Chiroptera > Phyllostomidae > Carollia > Carollia perspicillata. The sequence continues at coordinate 17,508 of PVKM010028745.1, forward strand.
AAACTATGGCACTGGATGGAAAAGAAAAAAGTTTGTTAGCTTTTTTAAAAATGTGAGTAATGTCTGAGCATGCAGAAGAAAAAGGTGTAATACAGAAAAGTAGCTGGGCACAGAAGAGAAGGGCATTTGATTATCTTAACTCACATTTTAATTATATACTCTTTATTTTGCTGGAATTTTCTTTTAAAAAACTATTTCATAATAAAAAACATGCCCAATGGGGTAGTCTGGGGTAGAGGAGTAAGGGAACCACATTTTTATTTTTAGACTCATTAATTGATGGGAAGTACTGCCATATAGAGATATCAAAATATTTGATAGTTATATGTCTTAGCAACAGATTTTTAATCACCTAGGAAGTGACCCTAGAGAGGGCCATCTGCTTGTGCTGATTACTTTCTCAGTAGAATCAAACACCTGAGGTGAATCAAATCTGGTCAACAGCATATTGAGGTCAATTTTCAAGGAATTTCAGCTTTTCCTGGATGAACCTGAGGTTGCCACAAATGAACAAGATCATTCTTCCATCTGTTTCTGGTGAAAGTTTGCTGTTCAGTGTGGTAGAGACACAACGTGACTCATTCACAAGCAAAAGATCATGCTACAAAGGCCAC
>PVKM010028746.1:0-18140 GCA_004027735.1 Carollia perspicillata
ATCTTTTTCATCTTATGGCACACACAAACTAATTACTAAAATTCTGCAGTACACTAAACTATACGTACTTTTTGCTGATCTGACAGGATAAAAGGTATGATTTTGACTCATCCAACTGGACAGATGTTGTGTTGGCTGCTTTCATTATCTTCGTTTGAAATTCAAAGGAAAAGAGGTCAGTGCCCCTGACTGATTAGTCAAATATTGCAGGTTTTAAAGTTTTCATGCCACACTGACTGGAAGTCGCTGGCCTAGACAGCTTAAAAAAAATATCTGCTACTCTACTCACCCTGCTCCAAATGCTCTTTCCACTCCTAAATAGTTGAGTGGCTAAGAGTGGACAGAAAACCTTTTTCTTTTTGACATATGAATTTGTGATAGTACCTCTTGGCTCCAGTTTTAGTATTCTTTCTAGGATATTGAGTTTCTTGCCTTTTTTCCTGTTAAAATTATTTTTGTGGCTTCTAGTCAAGAGGGTGGCATGGGCAGACATGTCTCACCGCTTCACACAACCACACCAAAAGTAAAACTAAAATATAGAACAACCATCACTCAGAAACATCAGAAATTGAGTTGAATAGAAGTCTGACAACTGCGGAGTTAAAGAAACCACATTACCCAGACTGGTAGGAGGGTGCAGATGCGGAACAGGCTGGTCCCACACCCAAGCGTGCTAGATAAAAATTCAGAAGGGATGTCTTGGGAGTGAGGAGTACCAGCCAGATACCAGGCCACCCAGCCCAGGATTCCAGTGCCAGGAAGATAAATCCCCACAACTTCTGGCTGCAGAAACCATAGGGAAATGAGGTGGTGGGTAAAACTGCTGGAGTTCCCCAAGCAGTTCCTCTTAAAGCACCCACACATGGACTCACCCACTAAACTCACTTCCTCTGAACCCACACATGGACTCACCCACTAAACTCACTTCCTCTGAGCTCCAGCACTGGGGTAACAGCTTGAAATGCACCTCCCAGGGGCATGCTGGGAGAAACTGAAGTGTCTGTCATCAAGGTGAGCAGAGGCCATTGTCCCTTTTCTAAATACTCCACCAACAGAGCCAGCAAGCTGGTGCTAAATCTGAGAATCCATCAACCTGGCTGACACTGTTGGACGCATCTTGCAGATCCCCAGAGGTTCTGCCCCACCCAACTTACGGGTACACCCAAGCTGCTTTCAGTATGAGTGGCTGGTCTTAGCTTGTACTTCCCAACTTCCTAAATCCTCTCAAACAAGCAACAGCTGGCCTTTGCAAGCCCCAGGCCTGGCACTAACAGCAGTCACCCTAGCTTGGCTTCGCCTGGGAATCTCCAACCCTAGCACAAATAACAACCATCTCAGATTGCGTTATAGCTCAGGGAGTGTGGCCCTGGGCAAAACACAGGTGGGGGCTGATCTTAGCCTGCACCACCCAGGAAACTCCAGGGCCAGCACACGAAGTGGACAGCTACAGACCACATCAGAACACCACCACCCTGCCACCACACAGCTGATCTTCCATGAAGAGTAGGGGTTGGTGGTAGGTTGTCACAGCCAATCCTTGCAGCTGACTGGCCTGGGTAAATCCCTTCCATTGATCTGCCAAGAGCAACCGTTGATCTGCCAAGCTCAACTATGGGAGGAGGGTGTACTCAGCCCACACAAAGGGTGTACCTTGAGTACCCTGCTTGGGTGACAGGGGAGGCTGTGCCACTAGACTCTACAGGACACCTACTATATTAGGACACACTTCTAAGACATGTAGTCAAAGCAGCTCTACCTAATACGTAGAAACAACACAGGGAGGCTACCAAAACAAGGAGACAAGGAAACATGGTCCAAGTGCAAGAACAAATCAAAACTCCTGAAAAAGAGCTAAATGAAATGGTGATAAGCAATCTCTGAGAACCAGAGTTCAAAACACTGGTTATAAGAATGCTCAAGGAACTTATTGAGGACCTTAGCAGCATAAAAAAGATCCAGTCAGAAACAAGGGATACACTAATTGAAATAAAGAACATCTTACAGGGAAACAACAGTACAGTGGATGAAGCTGAGAATCAAATTAATGATTTGGAACATAAGGAAGCAAAAAACAACCAATCAGAACAACAAGAAGAAAAAAGAAGCCAAAAAAACAAGGTAGTGTAAGCCATCCCTGGGACAATTTCAAGAGATCCAACATTCACATCATAGGGTTGCTTTGACCCTATGATGTGAATGCCGGAAGGACAAAAGAAAGAGCAAAGAATTGGAAATCTACTCAAAAAATAATGAAAGAAAACTTCCCTAATTTGGTGAAGGAAATAGACATGCAAGTCCAGGAAGCACAAAGAGTGACAAAATGGATGCAAAGAGGCCCACTCTAAGACGCATCATAATTAAAATGCCAAAGGTTAAAGATAAAGAGAGAATCTCAAAAGTAGCAAGGGAAAAGAAGTTATTTACCTACAGGGGAGTTTCCATAAGACTATCAGTTGATTTCTCAAAAGAAACTTTGCAGGCTAGAAGGCATTGGCAAGAAATACTCAGTCATGAAAAGCAGAGACCTACAGCCAAGATTACTATATCTAGCAAAACTATGATCTAGAATTGAAGGGCAGATAAAGAGCTCCTCAGACAAGGAAAAACTAAAGGAGTTCATCATCACCAAACCAATAATATATGAAATGTTAAAAATACCTACTTAAGAAAAAGAAGATCAAAACTATGAACAATAAAATGGCAAAAATACATATCTATGAACAATTCAATCTAAAAAACAAGAAGAACAGAAACAGCCCTGGCTGGTGTGGCTCAGTAGATTGAGCACGGGCCTATGAAGCAAAGAGTCACCAGTTCCATTCCCAGTCAGGGCACGTGCCTGGGTTGCGGGCCGGGTCCCCAGTAGGGGACATATTAGAGGCAACCACATATTGATGTTTCTCTCCCTCTTTTTCTCCTTTCCATCCCCTCTCTCTAAAAATAAATAAATAAAATGTTTTTTAAAAAAAGAAGAACAGAAACATAATCATGGTCAAGGGATGTGTTTTGATAGTTGTCAGATGGGAGGGGGATGTGGCATGATGGGTGAAAAAGTGAGGGGGGTTAAGAAGTACAAGTTGGTGGTTACAGAACAGCCACGGGGATGTGAAGTACAGTATAGGAAATGGAGTAGCCAAAGGACTTATGCGCATGACCCATGGACATGAACAATGGTGGGGGGATTGCCAAAGGGAAGGGGGTGCTGGGTGGAGGGAGCAAAGGGGGAAAAATCAGGGCAATTCTAATAGCATAATCAATAAAATGTAATTTAAAAAATAAAATAAAATCATTTTGTGTTGTAAAATATATATATTACAGGGACTATAAAATATATGTATGTATAATATAAGTGATAATAATAAAACCATGAAACTATAAGCCATGAAATAATAACCCAAGTTATAAAAAGAACCTTGTCTATTATAAGACCTCAATCTAGAACAATATTTACTACCTTATTCAGTAATTTAGACCCTTCCTGTGTGCTTCAGTTGCTCCCAGAGAAAATAGTATCTTGGTTTTTATGATTTTTAAATGTTTGCTTTTTAAAAATATACAGGGTCCAGCACAAATAATGCCCCTTTTTTATTACCAAATCATAAGCACATAATTCTGTAACATAACAATATCACACCCAAGCACACCATATGACAGTTTAGGTGAAATGTTCAAAATGCTCTCCATCTCATGTGAGACACTCACATATCCTACTGACCACACTCAGGCAGGCCTTCCTTCTGCCAGACCCTGTAGTTTTACCACCCAAATTCTATACATGTGGAATCATACAACAAATATTCTTTTGTGACTTGCTTCCTTTACCTTATTGTTTTTCAGATTCGTTCATTCATATTGTTGTATGAAGCTGTAGTTAATTAAAATTTTCATTGCTCTTTAATATCCCATTGTATAATACTCCACAATTTATCCACTTAACTGTTAAGAGACTTGCTCATTTTTTTGCATAGTTATGCTACGTGAGCATTCTCATATATGTCTGTCGAGGCACATGTCCACTTACAAGGGTTGTAGGTTATGTTCACGTACTTTATAAAGAAAGTTTCCAAATGGAAATCCCACCTGCAGTAAAATAGTTCCTGCCACACTGCATACTCACCAACATGTGGTACTGTAGGGACTTTTGCAAGTCTAGTGGTGGACAATGGGGAGCCATTGTGGCTTTAGTTTGCATTTTATTATCTCTTGATATGTTATTATTTATTTAGGGTTCTATCTTCTGTACAATGACTTCGTATTCTTTAAACATCCTTTTTTTAATACTAAGAGAATAAAGATTTTTATTAAGAATTGTAAGTTGCACTCAATAATCTTCAGTACACCACACCACAACCCATCTACAATCAGTCAAACCCAGCAAAGTTCATCTTTGCACTATCTCTGACTTAGGGCAGAATTCACTTCAACTTACATTAAGATTGTACTCAGTTCTTGAGGACAGAAATGGGGAATTGCATCTCATTTCTGATCACTGATGTGTGATGAAGAGCATCAGAAGAATTACATAAAAAATAAGCAGTGATTCTAAATTCAAAGCACATCGTTTGGAAACATTAACACAAACATTGCAGTAATATAAGTATACCTGCTTCTACTAAATTCTTGATGAGAAAGTTTTCAAGAACAAACAATTTGATTCCTGCTGCAGAAGGGGAGTTTTTTTTTTAAAAATCAAAGGGATTTAATTTTGTTTTTCACAGAATTTCATATTTTGTTAATATGAAGGCATAAATCAGCAACAAAGAAAAATAATGCATATACCAGGGTAATGTTGATATTCGAACAGTTAGATAGCTTTGGTTGGTGGGGGAGGGGTAGGATAAATGCAACAGAGGTCAATAAACACAAAAGTTTAAGGTTAGAGCGAGATCAGTCAATGACTAAACAGAGTTAACATCTTTTATAGCACCATTACTGGTTATTAGTAGTTTTGTTTTGCAAATGGACATACACTGGTGAGAGTGAAAGAAAGGACAATTACACGCATAATATTAACTACACACTTTAAAAATTATTAACCATGCAGAAGTTCAGCTCAAGTAGTAGCACTAATGGTCTACATTCAATTCAAAAGTATATAGTTCGATGATCACAGATGCATGGTATTTAAGTCACAAAAAGTTTCAGAACACATTGTGTTGATTTTGAAGGGTCATTTGCATCTTCTATGATTTCAGCTTTATTTCCACTTAAATTGCTTGTAAACATTCTTTTTCTATTGGATTGTTTTATTCTCATGGATTCACAGAAAACATTCCTATATTCTAATGTGTCCTTTGTTGTTTACATATATTGGTGTTTGAGGATTTTCTTTGCACTCTCTCAATATAGTGTATTTTGATAAGCAGACATTCATAATTTTAATACGGTCAAATTTATTAATCTTGTCCTTTATGGTTTATGTTCTTTATGTCCTGTTAAGGGAATTCTTTCCCATTCCAAGTCATGAATATGGTAGAAAACTTCATTTTACTTAGGTCTTAACATTGGTGCTTTCAATCTACCTGGAAAAAACTTTTTCTTGGTATGGAGTAAAGGAGGATGTCCCACATTATTTTCTTCCATATGAATAACCTTCTGTCGCAGGGCCTGACACTGACATGTCCATCCTTTTTTTGTCCGTCTCCTACACTAACTCTGCCACCTCCCAAATATCTGTACATGCATCATCAGTCTTTTCTCTGAGTTCCCAGTTCTGTCCTTTGACCTGTTTGCCTGTTGACCAGTCAATACCACAATGAGTTTTGTAAAAAGCTCTCTCACCTTCTTCCAGGAAGTGTTGAATACTATTGCTTTTTCTTCAGTTTTCTCAATTAGGAGTTAGTACTAGATATCTCTATGAATCTCTCTAGCTCTAAAAGACTTATTCTATTCTATATTATAGCATGTTGTATAATCATGAAACTGAGGGCCCTTGTGACTTTGATTAAATTCTGTTTTAATTCCTAGCTTTAGAAATCATCTCTGTCTCTCTCCCTCTCTGTCTCTTTCTGTCTATCCCTCAGTGACCTAGCCTTATTGAAGAGATTCAGTAATCGGCAATCCTGGGGCAGCAGAAGACAGTAGCCTGATTGGAATAATGGTGACAGGGTCCAGACCTCTGGGAGTCTGAAGATAACATCCTGACCTGAGTTATTCTGAGCCCTAAGGTCAAACAACCCCCCGGCTACTTGCCCATGAACCCAGACAGAGAGACACCAGAACAGACCTCATAGTTCTGGGGTCTCATAGACCCCAAGACCTGAAGCAATGATTCATTACCCTTTCCTCTCCTTTGATCTGTCAGCTCCCAACAAACACAACCCCGTACTCCTAATCCACAGCATCTTGTGGTGTTGCCCTATATAATTTTGAGCATTCACTTCCTATTTTCCTGGATGCACCATTCATCAATAAAATAGTCAGTATTTCTCTGCTGCAGCCCTCGGCATTTAGCATTTGGCTCTGCTGGTACCGGGGGGACAAACTCTTTCTGTTCTATAAGAAGCACATGATTGCTTTTCTTGATGATACCTTGGATTTAGCAATTATTTTACCAAACTGTGTTTATCTTTTAAGACAATTTTACATGGCTCTGGAGTTGCTAAATCATACCTGTCTTTTTTTCAAAGGATTTTAATACTTTTAACCTCTACCACCAATTTACAGTAATGGGATTGTTGACATACGAGTATTTCCAGAGTACTGCTGGGGCCTAGCAGTTGCACAAGATGTTTTAAAGGGGTAAAGAGGCATGAGTCACTGTATGCTGTGTGGAACAACACACTTACCTGGCGAGACACATTAATAACACATGGGCTGAGCTAGCTAATTTCCGGGACCTGAGGTTTTTTGCGTTGCTGTGTTTTGCTTTGTTTTTCCATGTAAAAATGAAGAGCTTATACTGTATTATGTATTGCCCTTTATTTAAGCTCTAACATTTAATAAATTCCCACATGACAGCTCTATCCCCTGTTTATGTGAAGGCGGTCAAAACATAGACAATATGCAAGGTGATTCATTCAAGAAAAATAACTTGAGGGAGATATACTTTTTTCTTTAAAGAAACATTTTGTTAGGAATGCAGCGGGGGCTGGAAACCCACGACATCTGTGTCAATAAGAAAAATAATAAATCTTTGGGTTTCTTTTTTCTTCTGTTGAAATCACAGGGTCTCTTTTGTAAAGTTCCATGTTTCTATTAACCTGTTTAACTTTTTTAGAGAGTAAGCCTGGATTCTTCACATGCTTTCCTAAGATGATCCAACTAGACAGAGTTAAAACCATAACTAGATTTCTGGTATCCAGGCTACAAGTGGGCTCTTCCTCCGCATAAAAAGGCATGAATCTGACCCACACAGTCTTTTGAGGAAGGCTGTCTCACAGAGGAGAGCTAGTCTTTCTGTAAAAACATTTCGCCTGAAGTCTGCTCTCCCTGCAAACAACACACAAACACTTTGGCCTGGCTGCTTTTGGCTCTGGCTACTGCTCCCCACTGAGGCTGAATCCTGGGCCAAACCCTACCTTCTGACAGCAAACACTCTTCTCTTGGCCCCTTGTGACCCCTGGGGTTCCTCTCCGGAGTGCAGGAATTCTGTAAAACTAGGGCTGCCCGGACCTGAGATGCGGGAAGACTGCAGCTTTTAAAGTTGGCACATAAACGTGTTGCTGAGTAAATAAATGTCAAGAATATTTAGGCCATAATACCATGCAGGCATGGTGGAAAATTGATATGGATATGGAAACATATGAGCAAAGAAGATGCTATTCTTTTTGCAATCAGAAAAGTGTACTAAGTGTCAAACACACGTTACTAAAAAAGAGATGGCAATATATTTTCATTCCATTTAGCTCTGTAGAGAAGACTCTTTGCTTCCCCTCCTGGCTTTTCATAATTCTTGACATGGGTCCATTTTCATTTGCAAGTGGACATAAAACAATTTATTATTGTTCACCCGTAAATCAAGGTTTGGCTTTTGTTTTAGACAGCTAATTCAGAGAGGGAAGATGCACCTTTAGAAGAAAGCATTCCCTAAGCTTCCCAGGTGGCCGAAATACCTTTAACAGAAGAAAAGCTTTGGAAAGCACAGCCTTCTTTCCTGAGAGGTAACATTCTCATGGGTTTGGGAGAAGGGAATGCAACTGCCCCCAGAGACCGGGCCACTGAGGCCAGAGAGAGAGCTGTTCGGGGGGGCAGGGCAGTGGAAGCCGAAGAAAGAAGAGATCAGTGCCACTGCAGACCTACTCTAGCTCAGAGCAGAAGAACAGAACAATAAGCAGATAAAAAGAACAAAAAGTAGTGGGTTTCTAAGACCTTTTCACTTGGGACGTGCCTGGTGAATCAGTCAGTATTTCCACCTCCCTGAGTATTTATGTTCAGATCCAGTTGTTGACTTGAACTAGATTTCACAATCCGCTGGAGGGAGTTAAAACATGTTGCAAGATGGAAAATTATTCCACGTATGAATCAGTCCAGACATTTCAACACATGCAACATCTCAAAACATGAATTTCGTTACTTCACAATTTGGCAGGTAACTTATTTGCCAAGTTTAAAACAAGATCATTCTGTGCCTGGGCCCTCCAGATAAGCTGCTGGAGCCACTCAGAATTCCAGAATTCCTATTTCAATAATAACGAAGGGAGTTCTTTCCTGGGGTTTTATAAAATAAGGAATTGAGAAAAACGCTAGTGATATTATTCTAAAACATACAGATTTACTAAATAGTTTACGTGCACAGATATTGCAGTGTATGTGAGTGTCATTTTAGCTGTATTTAGTGGCTGATGATAGCCCCAACCCCAGAGACAGGCTGCCTGGGCCGAATACCAGCATAGCCACTTATTGGCTATGTGATCTTTATGAAGCTACCGAACCTCTCTGTGTCTGTGTCTTTATCAATAAAATGGGCCTAATAATTACAACTCCCTTATTGGATTATTGTGAAAACTACATAAATTGCAATACATAAAACACTATAGTAACTGGGCAGAACCAATGAAAGGGAAGAGTTGGCTCTCAGTATCTCAATATTTTTGTCTTCTATAATCACAGTCAGTTGTCTTTTTTTTTTGCTTTTTTTCTTAATATATTACAGTGAGAAATACTACATACTCTCATCAGTAATGGTAGCTTATTATGGCGGTAATTTTTAAAGGGAAGGTGTGGAACCTTCTCCAGAAAGGTGGTAGAAATTAGACTTTCATACACTTTGTATGAATTGTTAGCTGAAATTCCTGGACTTAAACTTCAAAGGGCAAAACTACTCAAGTAAAGTACAAGGTCCTGTCTCGTGCCTGGATAACATTCAAGGAATACCAGTGAGGTCTCAGGTTTTTTGTGTTGCAAGCACACTTGTCCCTGTCCTTTTACATATATGGGCACACACCTTTATTGGCTGCCTTGGGCAACACTGCTTTCTCATAATTTTAAAGAATTTTAAAAAACGTGTGTATCTCCATGACAATGTATCATATTTAGTTATATATTAACATACATGTGTTACATATTAACGTTTATTTGTTTTCTTGTTTTGAGTGCTATAGTATACTTTCAGGAAATGTTTATGCTTTCAGCTTTTAGATAAGACACAGACTATTAGCCAATGAGTACTCTGGACTTCTATTCCAAACTCTGTTGTTTACTTCACTGTAGCTTTTTTTTTTTTTTTTTTTTTGCAATTTGTTTGGTATTTTGTAAAGTACTTCAATCTTTTAATGGTTAGCTAAAGTTGTATAATAATCATGTTGAAAATGCTGCAAAGCTTCAGAGGAAAAGTACCATGGTGAATATTAAAATGCATATTTTAAGAGGCTTAGAAGCTCCTTAAAGAAGCGTTTAAGGTGACATAGCTAGAGATCAACAGCTAATTAGGAATTGCTGTAGATGTTTAAAAGATAACAAGAGGACACTGAAATATTTTATGCCAGTAAATGTGAAAATTTTGATGAAAGAAGTAAACTTCTGAACACATAGGGTATACCAAAGTAACTCAAAAAGCCGGAAAATCACCTGCCCGAGTTAGCAGTTAGAGGCAGTCGGTGGCTTTGACAAGAATGGTCTCAGTGCAACACAGGATAGCAGGAGAATGAACAGAGGCAGTAAGAATAGACAGTTCTACTGGGGAGTTTTGCTGTAAAGGAGTCAGATCTAAATCTGCTACACATCTGATTTTACACACACACGTCTATGTGAGCACACACGTTGCTTCACCGGCTGACTGAAGTTAATTCAATAACCTGTTAACAAATGCAAACCATCTGCATTTCAGACTGGATGGTTTTCATATGATTAATGTCTGGGTAGGTGGAAACATCTCTGGATACTCAGATAACATCACATTGGATTATGCTTATCTCCAAAAGCTTCACCTGTCTCTATAGTCAAGTTACTAAAGCGACTTCTTTTCTCTCCTTTAATTGTCTAATTGGATTCTCCAAGATTTCCTACTTTCCTACCCTTTCGGTTTTCGTCATTGCGTGTCTGTTACAGCACCATACCCACTCTTCCAGTCCTCAGAGTTTTCCCTGGAAGTCTGTTTACGTAATTCAGCTAGATAGGCATTTTTCAAAATGGGTTCTAAGGAACACTAGCCTGGTAAGATACATATTACCAAGAAGGTTCCTACCGTCAGCTAGGTTTAGGGAATGCTGCCTATTGGATCCAGCACCATCCCCATCCCCCCTCTGGAAATTAACAATGCCCATAGCATATTAGAGGATTTTTATTCCACGCGGCCCTTTACAATGGAAATATTTGCAACTCAGTCTGAAAATGTGTTGAGATATCAGCAGTTTCCTTTCAAATCACTTCAGCATAGACTCAGTCTATGGTGCTAAAAGAAAAATGCATCTATTGGGTGGTCAGCCAATATTCTAAACACCAGACACAATTTCAAATGCTCATTTTATGTTTCCTAACAAAATACCTTACAGTTTGCCAGTTGGCATAATAAATATTATACATTTTTTATGAAGAAATTAATGACTGATTGACTAGCCTGACAAATGAGTGGTGATACTAAAGGTATTTAGAATATGTGCACCGACTAAAATCTGATGCTTGCTTTCGTTAATTTACTCCACCAGGTTGTGCAGGAGAGATAATTGTCACTCACTTCAAACCTTTTCGGTGCCCACCATTACCTGCTAGAAAACCCTAAGAGTCAGGCATTCCCAAAGTGTGTTTGCAAAAAAAAAAAAAAAATGATTTTTTAAAAATAGGCATTGTAGGTGGAGAGTACAAGACATGTAAGTAAAGGGTAATACTCGAGGCACACATTCAAGAATAAAGTTAAAATAAAAGCGTGACTTCCTCTGAGCATGCAGATGTGTACGTGCTTGCTGCTCTCACTGCGCTGACGTAAGCAGGGCAGAAGGTGCGAGAACAAGGCCTGGCAGAGAAGTTGCCCCAGGCCCATCCTGGGAATCAGTCACAGATCTCTGTAACGCTTACATATCCACCCAGCCTTCTCTAGAAAAAAAGTGTAAAGGAGAAAAGAGTGCCTTTGCCATGTTGATTATCTGTAAGTCACCGAGCCCAGGGGCTCTAAGCTAAGGTAAAAACTTCCAACTGTTCTACACTCTAATGGGTGTTATCAACTGACTTAAACCCATTTGATTGTTTATAGGAATGAGATTCTTACTTGTAATCTTTACTATTTTGAAGGAGCTGAGGCCTGGAGCTCTCCTCCTCCCACAAATCCAGATAACAGTGAGGACAAGGGTCAGACCAGATTCTGCTACGCAAACAAACACTTAACCAGCCAGGGTCATATCATCTGTCATTAGTGTGAGGAAGTTCAAATTCTGTTTTATCACGTGCACAACTTGTATGTTTTATGGAAGGTTTGTTTCGGGTAAAAGTAATAAATTCTAACAGCATCCAGCTAACTTCCTGGAGTCATTTAAGGACAGTCCTCAGGGAAATCTGCTGAACAATGCAATATTCCGGGATCCTGAACCCAAGAGGCCATCTACAAAGGATGTGGGCTACTGGGCTCACCAGATACTTCTATCTGATTCAGGCTGGCACGAAATCCCCACACAGCCAAAGATTTACTAGACATAAGAAAAGCAGTAAGTACTAAATAGCATACCAAGATGCACGGGTATGATCTATTGGAGAGTATAAAGCAAACGCACTTAGACATAACATTTGTATCATTTAGGTATTGTATGAATCCCATTTAATATCATAGTTATCCAACCTTCTCTCTTCATCTCATTACCTAAAAACATATGAGTTTGTAAAGTTTCCTGAGGGCCAGAGTGATCACACTTTGTGTTTGTAGGATATTTTATATGTCATAGAAAATGTCTACAAAGAGACCACTGATCCATCTTATTTGGGATTCCTTTCATTTTGGAACGAGCATTATCTTGGGAAATCTGGGCTGAGGTACAGTGGAGGCACTGAGTAGAGGGCAGCAGCAACTCTGGGTGCATGTGGGGGTCACAGCTGCGATTCCACAGTCAGTGACTATATTCATGCTGTCTCTATAGCATGGGCTGGGTACTGATAGCCATAGAGACTTACACAGGCATTGAGCTATAAGCCTAAATACCTACGATTAAAATTTGAGTAGAAGAAGTGTTTTGGTACCAAGGCAATGTTGTAGAAATGCAACATAACTTGGAATGATGAGGTGAGACTTAGGAAAAGCGTGCTCAAAATCTCTTCAGCCTATTGGCTGTAGAATCTTAAGGCTTTTGCTGTGGTCCCCTATACTCTTTCTCTACTCTTAGCTCTGGTTCTAGGAGTCTTTCGTTCTGAGAACTCCTAGGTTTCCTTCTGCAGGGATCTCTGGTCTATGCCATTGTCCCCAGAAAGACATGAAAGGGTGCTTCTGTGGATGCCCTGGGCACCAGTCAGTCCCCGACTTGCTCCCACTCCACGCCACCTCACACCAGAAGCAACCTCTCCTTCTGGTGCCTCAGAGGCACTCCTCGCCAGTGGAGCTCAAAGCTCTGAGAAGAATGCGCCCGGAGCGCCCAGAGCAGGAAGGAGGAAGGAAACTGGCTGAACAATTGAACTAGTATTTACTTTGTCAACAGAGAGAAAAACCACATGAACCAGGGCTTCTCCTATTACGTTTTTACCTTGGAATTTCCGTCTCGCTTCTGTAAGGGACTTAAAGTCTAATCTAATCAGTATGGAGAAAGCAGTGTTTGATATTGTTAAGTTGTGAAGTGTCTCTCAGCATTGCAAGACCAAAAATAATGCTGGAATATCCAAAGGCAGCTCATGGCAGTCAAATGAGGCTTAAATCTGAGGGGTTTCCTGTTGGGGCAGGAAGATGGGCCACAGCGGGGTCTGAGCTAAGCAGTTATTGCAGGGGATTGAGAATGAGGTAGTGAGCTGTAGAAGGACTTAGTCCTTTCATGAGTTCTGGAAACTCAAAAGGCAAGATGGGTAAGTTAGTCGACTAAATGAGAATGAGAAGTAGTGTGTATAAGTAGCTTACTGGGAACCACCAAGAACAATAAGTGAAAGTATTTAGGGAGTGGGGAAAGAAAGAAGATCCAGATTAAAGACTCCACACAGGAGAAGTCGGAGGCTGAAGGTGCAGAGCTAAGGGGAAGGCGTGGCTGAGAATTTCTGTAAAAAGTGTCCAATAGTCATAGATTGAGATATGGATACTAGAAAAGAGGTCAGAACGAAGGAGGATGCTCCTGAGGTCTCTTCATTAAAGAACCCTGATCCCCAGAGACACAGGCTGCTAAGAGAAACCTCGGCTTCATCTAGAAGGAGGCGGAAAAGAGAAAAACGGAGGGGAAATGATCAGGCAAGGACAGGGAAGGAATGTTCAGTGCCCCATCCGCCCTCCCTTCGTTCCTTCCTTCGTTCCTTCCTTAAATTAAGTTTATCGGGGTGAAATAGGTTAATAAAATAATATATTTCAGGTGTACAATTCTATGGTACACCATCTGTATGTTGCATTGTGTGCCCACCACCCAAAGTCAAATCTTCCATTACCATATATTTGACCCTTTACCTTTTAATACTCACCCCCCCTTTGCTCTGGTAACCATCATACTATTGTCTGTATCTGTGAGTTTTTGTCTGCTTGTTTGTCTTCTTTGTTCATGTATTGCTTTCAGTTATTTATCTCACATCTGAGTGAAACCACATGGTTCTTGACTTTTTGTGTCTGACCCATTTTGCTTATCATAATATTCTCAAGATTCATACATGTTGTCGCAAACGGCAGTATTTCGTCTTTTCTTGTGGCTGAGCAGTATTCCATGGTATGTATATACTACGTTCCTTTTTGTCCAATCGTCTCTGAAGGGCACTTCAGTTGTTTACATGTCTTGGCCACCATGAATAATGCTTCAATGAACATAGGGGTGTATAAATCTTTGTTTTCAAATTGTTCAGGTAGACACCAGAAGAAGGGTTGCTGGGGAATATGATAACTCTATTCCTAGTTTTTGAAGGAACCTCCATACTGTTTTCCATAGTGACTGTGCCAGTTTACAATCCCATCAGCAGCAAATGAGGGTTTCTTCTCTACAACCTCTCCAGCATGGTTATTAGCGTCTTGTTGGTGTTCAGTGCTTCAACTCCATTACAAGTTTATTAATTACATGAAATCCTGTGGTTGTGACTCAAATCGCTTCTACACAGTTGTATATAATTTGTACAACTAAGAGTTTTTGTATGGTATAAAATAGTTTTAATTTTGAATCAAGAGTAAATATTCCCTCCAGCTTTTATTAATTCTCTTTGATATATTTTTACCAAAAGTTACTAAATGTTGATATCTCTTCATCTCTTCAAATGGCTTCTCTTGGAGATATTTACACATATGCAACATTAACCGCCACATTTCCTCATTCTTGCTCTCTCTAGCCTACTTATCTTTATTTATTCTGCCCCTGTATTGAGTTCCAGCTCAAGCCTAATTTTCTGTGGAAATTCCCCTGACCTCAAATGGCACTGATCATGGGTTCTGGTACAGTGTTTATCGAGTGCTTTATTATAACCCATTAATGGAGCCTGAAATCAAGTCAGAGAGTAATGACTAATATTTTTAAAAAGTGAAATTGAATAGAACAGAGTAGAAAACAACATGTATCACATGTAGTAAGGACAAGTGTTATAAGTCATATATTTACACACATATGAATATTTAGGGGCCTAATGTAAAATGTATTTCTGAATGTAGGTAGAATATCACTGATGTTGTGGAAAGAGTATGAGGAACTGATAGATCTAGTCTATCACCCCAATTCCATCACTCACTGTGTGAACCTGGGCAAAGCCAACCCCCCTCCTTCTCTGGGCCTTATTGATCTTCTCTGTAAAGTGAGAGGGTAAAGTTGGTTCCCAAAAGTCTTGTCCAGCTTAAGCTTTTAGGAGTCTTTGATTCTTTGAACTGTAAGAAATAATGTAAGGGGAGAAAGATAGTTGTAGAAGTGAAAATATGCTGAATTTCAACGATATAGTTTTTAGAAGAGTTAAATGTACTAATACTATTCTCTTGGGGGCCTATTAAGCACTGGGCAGTGAGCACGGGCCTTCACATAAAGTGTTTGCAACATTTTGTCGCAGAGAACTTCTGATGAACCTCAGGATGGTTTGGGTAGGCAACTGTGGGTGTCGGATTAAAGGCAGAGTTAGATTCTTCGGCATAATAGAGGGGAGGAGAGACCATGATGAGGAGGAATCCAGGAGGAAGAGAAAGTGGCCTGAAAGTTTGGGCTAATGAGTGAGAAGAGTCCACAGGAGAAGTCTTCGCTGGCTGAAACAGCCCAGGAAGAAACATTAGAGAATAGCAATATCTGATAGAGATTTCTGTGGTTTTAATTGAGATGGGAAGCCATGCAATGCAATGGGAAGCCATGCAATGCAAACTGATTGTCTTCATTTTCCCTGTGATGTCTTTAGAGATAAAGCCCGCAGTAATTTTTTGTAAACGAATTCCAAAATGTTGAGAAGCATGAGCTACGAGTCTAGCTTGGCTGATAGCACATAAGCAGTACAGAGGCCAGAGGGCGAGGAGCTGCCTGAGGACTGACTGCTCACTTTGCAACAACCCTAGAAGAGGGGTGATGTTATTTTTACCTCCTCTGGCTATACTCAAGGAACCCAACTGCTCCCTCACAGACATGGTATGGGATACAACCCCCCACCCCACCCCCACCTTTTCAAATACATTTATGGTTCTCTTCGAAATGGGTACCCTTATAGAGAGTCATGGTCTAAGACAGAAGGTTCAATTTCCATTAAATTCACCTTTTTAGAAAAAGAAAAACATTTCTGTACTAGTGTTTAGAACTGAACAAACTGCACCTGTTTCTGATACTTTATTTCTTCTTTAGGTGATGATTCTAAAAAAATGTTCTCACCATGGTGACCTCAGTGCTGGCTTTGGAAAAGGCCATTTCTAATTAAAGGGCCATTTCTAATTGTGCTTTGGTATGCTGAGTGTTAATGAGAACAAAGGGGTTAATATTTTTTAAGTAATTATCTGCTTATATGTTGTTTTATCCCTAGCCTTTAGTGTACCGACATCCTTAACAAATGAAAATTGTGCTTTCCAAGTGCAGAGAATCAATTCTTAAAACAGGGCTTCCAAAGGTTGAGGGAACGTGACTTGGCCTTCTTGCCTGGGAACCATTCATGAAAATGAGGACACTGCTGTGGGCCTACAGAGCTCCCCACCGTCCGGTCTTCTATGAGCACGACGGCGACTTTCTAGGAAGGATATGGGGTACAAGAAAAGAAATGGCTTTATAAACTAGGATGTATGGGAGGGGGGGCCCAAACAGAGAATTTATGTATTTAAAAAATTGTGTATTTATTCTTCCATGTTTAAACTTCAGTCAACTTCGAAGTTCTCTCCATTTGACACAATACAGCTATCAGGGCAGTTTTTCCACTGTTCACACAGTTTCTGAACTCATTTGGGTTTGATGCCTTTTAGTGTCTCTGCTCTTTTCTTTTGTTCCACTTCTTCTGTTACAGGAAATCGAAACGACCAGACACCAGAGGGGTTAAGAGCACGATCCTTTATTCACGCGTGGTCCCAGAGGAGTCCCACTCCAAATTCTGGGCCCTGAACAAAGGGGTTACAGGGCTTATATACTTTATCTCTACGTGGCTACGTGGCAGAAGCAAGATACAGAAGCGGAATGCAGAGGAATGCAGGGGTTAATTCAGATTTCTTTGTTTGGTTAGTCAGCACTCTATGTTTTGACTGCCGAGGGCCGGACCATTTAGTACCTTAGTACCTTATCTTGCGGGCTGGCCTTGGCGTTTACACTAGGGGAGGGGACCCTGTGCTCTGGCCTTGCTGTTTGAACTGGGGGAAGGGGGACCCTGTGCTAAGGCCTACTGGGTTTTAAGTCACTTCCCTATATCACTTCCACATCTGCAAAACAGTTCTCTTTGAGGACTTTTTTCGCCTGGGGATATAGAAAAAAAAGTCACCCGGGGTAGGATCAAGTGAATAGAGAGGGTGGGGCACAGAGGTCATGCTGTTTTTGGTCAAAAACTGCTGAACATTCAACGCCGTGTGGGTAGGTGGGTGCACTTGTAAATCATCTCTCGTGAAAAGGGCAAACTTGTTGAAAGAGTCTTCAAAAAAGATTCACTGAAGCCAAGCACAATTTCAAAAAACAACCGCCAGCTGGTACACTGATACAGATGGGTTCCTGGGACGCTCGCCTAGCCGGGGAAGCCTGTACTGCAAAGGGCCCACCCTCCAGAAGACAGTTCTGTTTTTTGGGGGTCCACCTTCATACTCTTTGGTCTACATCTTTTTTCCACTTCTGCATATAAAGGTCGCTTTAAACCTACTTCCTTGGGATCTGTGAGTTTTTACGTTCATATCCCCTCAGAGGAGTGGTGGTAGTGGTGGGGGGGATGGGAAAGTTGAGGGTTTTGACTCAGGTGGGGATCCTTGAGTTTGATCCAGATGGGTTTGCAAATGGGCATGTCCATGGGTTGGAGAACATGGATCTAAGGGAGGCTGCACCTGCATCGTTGTAGCCTCCTATGGAAGGGGAAGTTGATTACCAAATGCATCCTCCAAATTGCTGACTCTGGAGTTGCCAGAGACAGCCAAGTAATAGACACAAAGTAGCAGGCAGGATTTGTGGGTTCACCACCCAAAGTCAAGTCTCCTTCTGTCA
>PVKM010028747.1:0-18099 GCA_004027735.1 Carollia perspicillata
CATTTTCTCACACTCCACAAGCTCAGGGTCAGGAGGTGGGGTCACCCGCCTCCCTGCTCCTCCAGACCACACCCACCCATTTCCCCCGACTCTCTGAGGTTTGAGCCATACCTCAACCTATGTCCACTTTCCTGCTGGCTACTCCGCTTATACACCCAAAACTTTAGCGATGGGCTCACAGTCTTCTCTCCCCCTGACTGCCATCACCATCCCAAGTGGGCCTTGCAGTCAATCCACCCCACAGTCTGGGCTCTCTGTCCCTTGACCTCATCTCCAAAAACTTCACTCCATTTGCTCACACCTTCCCGTGGACAGAACCTCTTCCTGACCCCAAGAACTGAGGCACTGCACCCCCTTATCAGTCTCCCAACCTGCATTCATCCAGTTACTCCCATCACACCAGCGCTGCCTCCTCAGCCTCAGATCCATTCACTCTTCCACGTTCTACCAGCCCTCCGGGCCTCATGTCGATCACTCCCGATCCAGCTTGAACTGAATGCTGCATCTCTTCGATCACTGTTCAACTCCTCAAAATCACAACTGTCTTTCTGAATGAAGCCCCACCTGGATGAGTCCAACAGCCCTCTTTTGAGCAGGTCTCACAGTGGAGTAAAGCACACAGCTTAGGAGATTGGGACCTCCAGATCAATGGCCACCCACCTCAGCTGGGTGCTTCACACTGCCAACAATTTCTCTGTCCTGGGGAGCACAGAGCTCCTCTGATCCAACCCTTCCATTCTCTCCAGTTTCTTGCAGGGGGCGTGGAGCCACATTTCCTGCTCTGTTCCTCCTGTATGGACAACCTCTTCCCTGTCCCAGAAACTTCCAACAGCCTCTAAACAAGTGAAAGTGCTCTAGTCTCCCTCATCTGAAAATAAGGAAGTCCTCTCTCTCCAGCAACTGCCCCATCTCTCCCCTTCATAACCAGGTGCCTACTCTCCCTGCCTCCACTTCCCTATTTCCTTACTCCTGGCCCTGCTGTCATCTATCTCATACCTCCACCGCGCCACAGCTGCCACAGGGCCACCAGGGGGTACCATTCTGTGTTGTTGACACAGCCGGCCCTACCTCTGTCTCCCTGATTTTGTGACATTACACTCCTGTTGTCCACTTGTATGTCATTTCCCTCCTCCCATGAATACTGAGGTCAGGCCCCTCTAAGTTCTCTTCCAGGCTCTCTGATCCTAGAACTTCAACTCCCACCAAAATCTAATGCTCACAAATCTTCATCTCCAGACATGTTCGGTGTTGCAGGGACTGCTCGGTGTCGACATGGCCGGAACCAAATTACCTTCCCTTCAACTCGCTTACTCGTTTGTGTCCCTCTTATCTGCGAAAAGCAGTTCTACCCATTCCATCCCAGAGCAGGCCTGGGTCCAGAATATAAAGATCACTATTTGATGAATGAATAAATGAATCTTTCATCCTCCCTCATTCACCACAGCCAATCACCAAGACCTGTCAATTTTACCTCCTACTATAACCCTTGCTTCTTTTTAAGTTGAGGCTGGCTGCCTCCTCTGCATGCTTCGGGAGGCTTCCAGGACCCTTAAACTCCGGCCGGACAAAGACCTTGCTCGGTGTTCCCACGGTCCAAAACTGTCGCGCATGGCACGGATCACAACGCACTGCCCAGACGGCGGTGGTCTGTGACACTCCCGCTGCCCCGGGGGACTCCAACTCCATAAAAGCCCAATGCCCAGCACCCTGGAGGCGCTCTGTAAGCGCTAAATGGAGAGAGTGAATAACTGGAGTGAACGAAAGCGGTCACAGTGAGCCGCCTCCACTGAGCCCAGCGCCCCTTGCGGTGGGCTGTGAGAGGCCGGGCCCGCGGCGGCCCCCTGTGGCACACCCCTCCGTCCTCACACTCCGCTGGGCCACTAGAAGCCCCTCCCCTTCTCGACTCACACGCTATTCTCTGACGAGCCAATGGACACGCGCTCCTCCTCAGCAGCCAATGGAAGCGGTCTACGTAGCAGCCAAGAGGGGCGGGGCAAGCGACGGGGCGCTGGGTGACAGAACCGCGCGCGTGCTCAGGCCTTCTTCCCACCTTTGCGGCTCAGGCGAGTGTATCCCGCGTCCCAACCCTCCCCAGCCAACCAATAATGGGGATTCTGGGCGCCCGGCGCGGCCTGGAGTGGCTGCTGGGCTTCTACTTTCTTTCTCACGTCCCCATCACCCTGCTCTTCGACCTGCAGTCGGTGCTGCCGCGCGATTTCTACCCCATCCAGGTAAGGGCTCCGGTCAGTCCCGGCCGCGGGTCGCCGAGTCTGGGACTCGTCTGCGCGCTGCAGTTGTGCCCAGCCTCCCATGACTTCTCTCTGCCCTCGTTCCAGTCCTGCCTCCCTTACCCTCCTTCCTTCCTTAGGTCCTGCCAGTGCTCCGGCCTTTTCTTACCCTTCAATTCGACATCTTCCTCGGATTTTTTTTTTTTAATCTCAGACTCTTCCCCCAAGTTGCTGGTGGCAAATATTTTGTTCCTTGTAAAACCAGTTGTTCCCGGGTATGTTTGCCTCAGGTCAGGAAACCCGCAACCTAGGTATGTGCCCTGATTGGGGATCAAACCTGCAACCTTTTGGTGTATGGGACGATGCTCCAACCCACTGTACAACCCAGCCAGGGCACATCTGCAAACTATTTTGCCAAGTAAGGTAACATTCGCAGGTTCTAGGGATTAGGGCGTGAATATTTTGGGGAGACATTATTCAATCTACCACACAGGCCCAGGTAGTAATACACACTCTTTCTAAACAGGTCATCAAAACTCTGCATTAGCCATTAGTTGCCTTGAAGAAATGTCTGTGGTTTTTTCAAAGTCTGCGTGGCCAACAGAACTTAGGCCGGCGGCCTGTTTACTATCTGTGATGTTAAGAGTCCTTTTAATATTAGACAAACATGTTACTCCAGATTATTCCAGACTTAACAGCTGTTGGTTTCTTTATCCTTTCTGAAGGTTCCATTCCCACAAGTTCTTGCTCACCACTCACAAAAAAAACAATTAAAATGTGTCCAGCATAACGACCCATTTCTATTTCTCAGCCTTATTTAATGTTGACTTATTGTAAAAGGTCAAGGGCCAATGCAGGTAGGATCTGGCCAGAAACTCTGTGTGTGTGTATCTTAGTGTCTGATGCTATTTTGAAGGCTTTTGAAACATGGACATCCTGGCTTGGAAGGCCTGTTGTTTCTAGTCGTTCTTCTTGCTTGGGGGCCGCGAATGATACTTTAGTTGCTTTTCTTTGGGTAAAATAGTAATAATGATATGATAGCCTTCAGTTATTCTCAGATTCTCCTTGAAAATATGCCAAAACTTAATATCTGGTTTTTTTCCTCCTTAAATAGAAGGAATTTTCCCCTAGAACTAAAATGCCCACATATTTGGGCTAAAATTTGCAAATTAAATCTTTCTTGATTTGAACCAGAGCAACACTTAGAAAAACTATAATGAAACAATAAGAATTAGTTTGGATTAGAACAGCGATTTCCAACAGTGTGCCACAGGAGTTAAAAAAAGATTTTTTTTAGCTCTGGCTGGTGAGGCTCAGTGGATTGAGTGCCGGCCTAAGAACTGAAAGGTTGCTGGTTCAGTTCCCGCTTGGGACACATGCCTGGGTTGTGAGTTAGGTCCCCAGTTGGGGGCGGATGAGAAGCCACTGATGTCTCTCTCTCACACATTGATGTTTCTCTCTCCCTTCCCCTCGCTCTAAAGATAAATAAAATCTTAAAAAATTTTTAATTGATTTTTGAGAGACATTGATATGTTGTTCCACTTATTTATGTATTCAGTTGGTTGATTCTTGTATGTGTCCTGACGGAGATTACACCTGTAACCTTGATGTATTGGGATGACTCTCTAACCAACTGAACTACCTGGCCAGGGCCAAAAAATTTAAAACATGCAATACCAAACTAATTCAGTCAGGGACATGGGCTTCTTTTCCTTTAGACTGTCAAACAACAGCCCTGGCTGGTATGGCTCAGTGGATTCAGTGCCGGCCTGCAAACAGAAAGGTTGCTAGTTCGATTCCCTGTCAGGCCACAGGCCTGGGTTGCGGGCCAGGTCCCCCGTTAGGGGTGTGTGAGAGGCAACCGATTGATGTTTTTCTCCTTCCTTCTCCCTCCCTTCTCCTCTCCCTAAAAATAAATAAATATAATCTTTTTAAAAAACCAACAAGAAATGACAACAGCCAACACAATAGCCAGCCAGTGTGAGCGAATCAAAATTTTAACTTTTTTTGTCAGTTGGCAGAAAATATTTTTTTGGTGCACCGCTGAATTGTAGTGATTAGTTTATGTGTGACATGAGATGAAAAAAGTAGAAAATCGCTGGATTAGAACTTGGAGAGGATGGGAAGCATTTTGTAGTATCATTTGTGGCTGGGTAGCATTGCTTCTCAAAATCAGGAACATAGGCAGCATCTGGGTCTGAAATCAGTCTGTGCTCTCATTCTAAGTTAGAGAAGTGCAAAATTGTTCAGCAGCTCCCGGTTTAGAATCCCGTGAACACAGGCCCAGCTGAATATTTTTAATGGATAGCAATGCTAAGTTGAGTCCAATGTGACTCAGGTATAAATGGAAACCGTTTTATTACCTTTGGCGGGGGGGTCTTACTACCTAATAAGAAAAGCTCTTGCCCCTGGCTGGTCTGGCTGTGTGGATTGAGCATCGGCCTGTGAAACAAAAGGTTTCTGGTTCAATTCCCAGTCAGGGCACATGCCTGGGTTGTGGGCCATGTTCCCTGTTGGGGGCGTGCAAAAGGCAACCGATGTTTCACTCTCACATCAATGTTTCTCTCCCTCTCTTTCTCCCTTCTTCTGCTCTTTCTAAACAGAAATAAAAATCTTCAAAAAAAATAAAGAGTAGTTCTTATTAATGACCAGTTGCATGCCAAGATGTTAATAGCATTAAACTTCAACCTCTGCAAATATCTATTAATTACAGTCAGTCTAGTAACTTTATGTGCTAGTCATTGTTCCAGAGACTGTATGCATTAACTGGTTTTATCTTGCCAGCAGTGCAGTAGGTACTGTGATTGCAGTGGAACCAAACTTAGTGAGATTAACTGCTTTGTCTGGAACCAGCACACCGATCCAGGCGCTCTGCCACCAGGGCCCACGCTCTTCACTCTGCTGAGGGCCTGCGCCTTGCCTTCCACCAGCCTTCCTTCTGGCATCAGGTGGCTGTTAGGAGACAGCGGGCAGGTGGCTGTGTTCTAATTGACTACAAGACCAGGCTGATTATTTTAAATTTCGCTAATCTCATCATACAGCCTTTAGAAATTACAGCACTGTATAAATCTACCTGGATTTATGAAATAGGAGGACCAGAGAGACTGTATATAAGTTGAATAAAAAATGAAGTTGACATGAACCAGAATGCCTTTTAAATTCTGCAGTAAATCTTTTAAAGTAAATCTAGAAAGAAAGAAAAAATCTTAAAACACGTCCAAGTTGCTTGTTTTACAGGTGAGGAAATAGAGCCCAGAAGAGGTGCAGTGAGCTAACTTTTATGAGTATTTTCTACCACATTACTGCCCTGAAAAGTGCTCAAAAGGAAGGAAGCTAAGGGTATTGCCGTCAATTTAAATTTCAAGTCAAGTACAGATAGAACTCACTTGGTCAATACAGTGGTTATCCAGCTAGAGACTTTCTGAATGTGCTAACAGAACGTTTGTCTCTGGGTATTTGCTTAAAGCTCACTCACAGCAGTGAGGCCTCTATTTAACAATATTGAGCCTTTATCTTTTGATTAAAAATTAACAGGAAAAGTGTTTGGATTTTCCATTGTAAACTACATTTTTACTTTGGAAGTTGACTTTATTTATCGTAATATAAAGATATACTTGGCTTTGAAGGCAGATGTGTCGAGTTAGTGACATTTCCAGGAGGTTCAACGCAACAGACCTCCATGTGGGGATTCCTGGGCTTTGTGTGGGCTCCTTAAAAAGCCTCAAACCCTCTTCCTCTCTCCACCTGTAGCCAGGTCAGCCTGGATCTGTATCTTTTGATTTGACAGCATAATTATGAGGGTGGGACCCAAGCTAGAATAAGACTGCCATCTCAAGCTTTGACATAGCCTAGAAGCTATATAGTTTGTGGTTTGGGGCAGAGCTTGTTCTACAAATATCCTACAGGTCTCCTAAAAGAAAAAAAGAAAAAACCTTGAGAACTAGGGAGTTAAGAACGATAAGGAACTTGAGGTTTGGGGATTATTTAAATTGTCTAAAATTGGCCCCGGCTGGTGTAGCTCAGTGGATTGGGTGCCGGCCTGCGAACCAAAGGGTCGCTGGTTCAATTCCCAGCCAGGGCACATGCCTCGGTTGTGGGCTGGGTCCCCAGTGGGGGAGTGCATGAGAGGCAATCACACATTAAGTGCCAGATACTGCTTTTGACAATGGGCAACACATCTGGATAAGGGTTATCATGGAGTCACAAATGCTGGGTAGCACAAAGGAGCTACAAGAGCTGAGGAAAGCTTGGAGAAGCTACCATTTGAGTTAGAGCTAGTCAGTTTTTATCTATTTACTTGTTTTTAGGGAGAGGGGAAGGGAAGGAGAAAGAGCACAAGGGAAATATCATTGTGTGATTGCCTCTCACACACCCCCAACTAGGGACCTGGCCTGCAACCCAGGCACGTGCCCTTGACGGGGAATCAAACCAGCAACCCTTTAGTTCGCAGGCCAGCACTCAGTCCACTGAGCCACATCAGCCATGGCATGAGTTTTGATTAAATGACCATCCTGGCTACATCTCAAAAGCCAGCTGGGTGTGCCATCTGCTGCCAAGGGGGTTGGCTAAGGAAAGACTCTTCTAGTGGGTTGGAGCTGCTAAGCCTATCCCTGCCAAGTGGTTGTATTCATTGTGATCTTTATCTTTTTCCAGCTGAGAAACCTGCTGAAGTGGTATGCTAAAGAGTTCAAAGACCCTCTGCTACAGTACCCCCCAATGTGGTTTAAATCCTTCCTGTTTTGTGAGCTTGTGTTTCAGCTGCCTTTCTTTCCCATTGCAACATACGCCTTCTTCAAAGGTTGGTAAATGGTGGGGAAATCCCATTTTTGCTCTGAAATCGGGTCCCAGAAATCTTATGGGAAAGTTATCTCCCAGGGGGAGAGGAGTGGTTCCTGTAGTCTGCGTGAGAGTGAGAGAGGTTCTGGTTGGTGGGAATGGCCAGGATAGCTCCTATAAAGGGACTTCAGTGTGGCTGCACGATTGCCTCCGCCCACTGGGCATCTCTCATACGTGAAACCTGAGACTACTGAAAGACTGACCTTGTTCCTTTTTTTTTTTAAATCACTGAATTTTTCATCACTGGCTTTTATTTTTCTGCCTTAGGTAGTATAATAAGCAGTAGCATCAAGCTAATTCCTAAAAGGCTTAACTTCTTATTTAAAAATGATTCTCACAGTGTCCCCATATGACTGATGCTTTTATAAAGAAGCTGGTCATACCGATGTCCCTGGTAACTAAGCTTGTACAGCTCATTTCCCACTGGAGTCTCCCAAACCCATCTCCCGGCAGCATCTGCTGATCTTCTCACCTACACATGCTGTGATTACTTAACAGATGCTGCTGGCTGCACCCCCCACGCACACACTGAGACCAAACAGGTTTAATTTTTACTGGCCTAGAGTTTTTCTGCATTAAAGTCCAACCCCCACCCTTGGTTCTGTGGCAGTCAGTGTGCTAGGGCCCCGGCTGTCACGTGAATTTGCGCAGTTAGGCAGCATCATAACACATCTGGTGTTCCACTTGTTTCCACCTGGAAAAGGAGGCGGAATGATTCAGCTGAAGGGAGCAGGCAGAGACAACATGGGGAATGTCACGGGCACCCTGCGGTCAAGAGCAGACCTAACGCCTCTCTCTCTCTTCCCCCGACCACTTCAGGAGGCTGCAAATGGATCCGCACCCCTGCGATCATCTACTCGGTCCACACCATGACAACTCTAATTCCCATTCTCTCCACACTTCTATGGGAGGATTTCTCAAAGACCAGTGCTTTCAAAGGGCAAGGACCTAAGACTTTCCACGAACGACTAGCCCTCATGTGTGTCTATGCCCCCTACTTTCTGATCCCTCTTATGCTTCTGCTTTTCATGTTGCGGAGCCCCTACTACAGGTATGAGGAGAAAAGAAAGAAAAAATGAGAGCGAGAACTACCAGCCCGGCAGAGAGATGCCCACAGGACAGTTTCCTATTGGACCCAGTACAAGGAAAACTGCTCAGAACCCACGTCTTCGGTAGCATTTGAAAACACCAGCAGCAGGAGCCACATCAAATCATCACATTCCAAGGGCACCGGCACAGACTGACCACCTACGGGTGGGCAGGGGGTGTGGGCTTGGTAATAGGGAAGTGGTGCCAAGTATTTCACGGTGTGCCCGCATTCCACTGCAGAATTACTAAAAGCAGCACCAGACCGGAAACTGGATAAACTGCTAAGAAACACGTCCTGCTCGGCATCTCCAGGCATCACTCGGTCCACAATGTACACGTGACTAATCCCTTGACTCGTGATTCCATTCCATCACCATTCATTCAGCAGAATGAACAGTGGGCTGTTTCGGGACATTTTTAAGTTCGAAATTACGCCTCTTTAACATTCATTAAAAACTCTTTCTTGCCCACCCTGCCGGGTGGGGGGCAGCAGGAGAGAGAAAGTAATCTGATTCTGCGAGAGGTCTCAACTTGTTTTCCTTAAGGTTCAGCCCTGGCATGACTTTCAGTCAATAATGGACAAAACTAGATGTTTTGCTCTAGTCTTAAACAGCATCCGAGGAGGAGAGATTTTTTAAAAGTCTTGTTTATCCTCTTGCCAAACCCTACTCCTGTATTTTTACCTACCACGTGACAGAAGTTTCCTTACTCTGCGGTCTGGTGTCTCCAACCTGATCTGAAAGTGTGCTTCCTCCTGAGTAACTTCACCGTGCGATCTCGCCTCCCCCTTCCCCCTCATCTGAACGGGCCAGCGGGCAGCACGTGTCCAGTGTGTGCACGGAGGGTGTCTCCGTGTCAGTGCTTGCTGTTCCGTTAGCTTTCTCTAAATTCGTACTCAAGGCTAACTCCAAAAAATAAAAAATAAAAAAATCCTGCCTGGTGCAGCTCAGTGGATTGAACGCTGGACTGCAAAACTGAGAGTCCCCAGTTCAATTCTCAGTCAGGGCACAAGACTGGGTCGCAGCTGGGTCCCCAGTGCGGGGCATGTGAGAGACAACCACACATTGATGTTTCCCTCCGTTTCTTCCTCCCTTCCCCTCTCTGAAAAAAAATAAAATCTTTAAAAAAAATAAAAATAAAAAAAACTTGTGAACACACATAGACAACAGTAGAAATTGGTCCCAGTTCTGTCTTTGCCTTTCTGCTCATACGTTATATTGCTCTAATGGTTGGGAGTATCATGTGACTCGTGTCCAGTCCAAATAAAGGTAGCTGCTGACCACTGCCTGGTTTGTTTTGTGGACTAGGGAGGGGCTAGAGTCCAAGGTTCTTTTATAAGGTTTTAAGGGCACCAGGAAAAGAGGTAGATAAGCCATTTGAAAACAATAATTTATTGCTTTTTCTTCCAAAGATTTATGAATTTACAAAAAATTCGTTTACAGACTATTTTTTCAGACAAAGAATGCAAGAGGTGGAAACCTGGGCCGCCGTGGCCACCAGGTGTTCGCCAGATACACACGGGCGTCTGAGACAAGCCCCCCCAGATTCGTTCCATTGCCTTCAGAGGCGCTGCCCTCCTCACACGCCCTCTCAAATGACACTAGGTCGTTGGTCAAAGTCACTGGAATGGTACAGAGGTTTTGGTTTTGGTTTTTTGCCCTCCTGCTATAAAATTAAATTTTCAGTTCATTTCTGAAAAATAAATTGGTCAATAAATTCATTTTGTTCTGCTTCTACTTTACACAAAGCTTCATATTCAACCCGATACCTGAAAAACAAAATTGTTAGAAGCCCTAAGAATGGATGATATAAACTATGCACTTAATTCTTCTAGAGAAGAACATAGGTGATCTAAATGACTCCGAGAAACGGTGTTAGCGTGGAATGAAGTAGTCAGGGCAAGCAGAGGGAGGACTGTACGTGCAAAGCCCTGCACAGGGCCACGCCTGACAGACCTTCCGCCCTGACAGAGTGCTCTCCTTGCCGGGAGCCGGCCGGCCAGCTCGGCGCACACTCATTACTTGGCTTTCACGCTCCCACCTACTACAGGTGTTTTGACATTAGCACATTTTCTTTTTCCTCCCCATCAAATGTAATTTCACTTTTAAAATCTCCAAATTAGGACAAGTGACACTGTTTCTAGGAGAAGGATATAAAAGAATGAGGACCAGAGGTGACTTAAGAAGGAAAAAGAACTGCAGTCGAGGAGAGACCCCGCTTTACCTGACTTACCTTTCGAGCTGCATTTTCTTTTCTGCTATTAGCGCTTGGAGTTGCTGCTGTTGGGCTTCCCTCTGCTTTGCTATAGATTTGAGCAAATTCCGAGCACCAATGGCCTAGAAAAAGTGTCACCAAAGAAGGTCGTGGCTTCATTAAAACCACCTTCAGCACTCAGTCCTCAGCTGTGTAAGGGCCATTTGGGGGCTATCTCACCGCCCGGTGGGAAAAGGCTGAGCCCCAGAGCTTTGGGAGGAAGAAAGAGGATTAACCTCGTGACTCCAAAGTGGGAACTGGCCCGGAGCTTGGAGGCAGATCTAAGAGTATCCCCAGAGTGTGGCACACAGGTGTTCAGTGGTCCCTCTGGTGTGTCACTCAGCTTTGTGTCCTTTGCCAAGTCATCTATACTCCACACACCTTCACTTCTTCATTTATAAAAGAAGGATGCAACCATATATTCCCGTGGTGATGCCAAGATTAAAGGGAATGAAGACTGAAAGTGTACTGGCGTGTAAGAGTTCAGGAGTAGGCTAACTGGACCGGGAACTGTTGTTTTTTTTTAAAAATTGAGGTATAGCTGACATGTAATTTTCAGGTATACAACATAATGAGTTAATACTGGTACAGGAAATGCTATTTAAAATCGTTCTAATGAAAAGACTCTCCCCTCCCTCCCTCCACACCGAAAAGTCAAGGGGGCAGAAGGATGCCAGACTGGTGACCAGGGCCCCAGGCCAAGACTGAGATTAAACACATGCTGACCTTACCTTCATCTTCTCATTTTCTGCTTCTTTCGCAAGTTGATCAACAAGCTCAATTAAACCACCAACTATTTTCTGAAATTGGCCAATTTCTTTTAGGGAAAGAAAAAAAATGGTTTTATTTTCTCAGTGTCATGGCTCTCCCTGAGCATTCCCTTTCAGCAAGACAGCAGAACTAAATGCCCTTTCTAATTTGTGTCAAAGCAATTTGTGTCTGTCGGCTAAAACCTGCCACCCTTGGTCTGAACCTAGAGATGAGGAGCCAGGCGTCGAGAGCAGCTCCGGGAACTCCTGGATCGTGAGTCCCCACTGAGCCAGCCGGTGGCTGTTACATCAGGCTGAAGGCTCCCGGTGCGCCCATTCTGTGGATGGACCCCATCCTGCTTTCCCAGGAGTCACGGGAGACACAAAGGGCCACATTCACAAAAGGACTTCCTCAGGATAGAAACACTGCCTCCTGACCAGCCACAGATACACTGGATTTTAGTTAATGGTGGGGTGGCGCTATCCACTCGTGGCCATGGCTAATAAAGAGCTCAAAGCATTTACGTGCTTAATCTCCCATTCCCTTTTTTTCAATATCCGTGGGTATGGCAGAAGCCCATTCCACTGGGGAGTAAACTAAGGCCCAGAGAGGCTGCCAATAGAACTCATGCTACCTTTCACCAGGGAGGCTCTCTCCACAGCTGAGAGTCCCCAGAAGGCTCAGAAATCCCTAGAAATCCCCAGAAATTCCAGCTAGAGCTGTTCTATATTCACTGCCACTGGGCATGCTCGGCTGCTGGAAAAGGAGGTATCCTGGGTATCTCTAGTTAAAATATGACTAAGCGAGGTCTGTTGAGCTGCTTCTAGAGACTCCAGTTAATCAACTTTCATTCCCAATACAGATAAGCCTACCACTGAGAATACGATTTCTCCCAAGAAATCAAATCATCTATCAAATCATCTAACTATTTCCCACCCCCAAGCCATAGTTCTGCCTCCATGAAGTTTAAGGTTCCCGAGAGCAAAAAACTCAAAGATGGCGTATCTCAAAAACTACCCTCCTCTCTGCAGTCCAGTGTCTGTTTTGATTAGTGCTCTGGGTGGGACCACATGAGAGTGTGAGAAGAGGGCGCGCAGGTAAGGCGGGTGGCACATGGGAATTCACAGAGCCTGGGCTCCACCTCCAGGGAGCCAGCAGCTCCATTCTGGCAGGGCAAAGAGCAACGGTTGGGAGGTCAGGGAGCGGCACAGTTGAAATAGCTCAAAGCTGAGTGGCAACATGCCTTCCCAAATGATACTCACTGTCCACAAAGTCCTTGCACTCTTCCTTGAGTTCTATGGTCTGCTGGGTAACCTCTGGGTCCAACACCCGCAGCTTGTTCAGCTCATCGAAGTGCAGCCCTGCTTCACCGAGGACGTCCTTGGCCATTGCTGTAAAGAAACCAACCCGATCCCTGATCACTTCCCAGCCGCCCAAGGAAATGCCTGCTTCCAGCCCAACCCCACTCTTGCCCCCAGATACCAATACCAGAAACCCAGATGTTCCAAAGGTTCCCCCCATCCCTCTGCCTCCACCTTTCTAAGCCTCACCTGTTTCCCTTCCAGCTTCTCTAGAGAAGAACTGCTCTGAAGGAAGGATAGTGGCAGCCAGGAGGAGGTGTGTCATAGGAGCAAGGGTCAGGAAAGAATAAAGTCCAGTTGCTTGTCACAG
Source organism: Carollia perspicillata (assembly GCA_004027735.1). NCBI lineage: Eukaryota > Metazoa > Chordata > Mammalia > Chiroptera > Phyllostomidae > Carollia > Carollia perspicillata. The sequence goes on from PVKM010028747.1 coordinate 12,828, forward strand.
GCATCGTTCATTCAACACATATTTCTTGAGTGCCTACTACATGCCAACTTTGCTAGATGTTGGGGGTACAGAGATGAGTGCAACATGGTACCGGCCCTGGAGAAGCACAGTTTAGCTGGAGGAAGACAGACACGTAAACTGAAAAATTATACTGTTAAGTGCTTTTACAGAAATATCGCTAAAGCACTAGAGGAGAACAGAGCAGTTAACTTGGGGTGAGGAAGCTGACATTTAAACTAAGTTGTCAGGCAAGCCATAAGCATACTTATTTATCCCGAGTTATGTACTCAAAGGGACACCACAAAGAAGCTTTTCAAATACAATACTGTATTAACACAAAAAGCAAGTAAAAGAAAAAACCATAGTGAATTAAATATTAGGGTTAAAAAAAATAAGAAACCAAGAATATTACCCAAAATGTATGCCACAGAACTCTACACTTGCCTCAACTGGGACCCAAAGTTGGGTCAGTCTATTTCTAGCAGAAAGCACAAAAAGGAACGAAGGTATCAAGTAGGGAAGACAGGGAAGGCATTCCAAACAGACCGAACAGCCTGAACAGAACCTGAAGCCACTGAAAGGGCCTGTCCAGCCTAGAAGATGAAAGGACAAAGGATGACCCCTGGCTGGGTGGCTCAGTGGACTGAGTGCCAGAAGTTTGGATTTATATATCGAATCTGATTGTTAAAGGAAAGTATCCAATTTAAAATTTTAAAATAAGGGAAAAAACACACCCAACTCTGTGTGGGCTAACTAATGCATGTCTACAGGCTGTCTGTGTATGACTGCGGCCCAGAGCCTTTGGCCTCCGTGGAATCCACTGAAGTAAGTAGGCTAGCATCTTCCTCTTGAAACGTTTTAATCTCCCAGAGCTCCTTATGATCAGGATTTTTCCCATCCAAATACTAACCAGACCTGACCCTGCTTAGGTTACGAGGTCAGACGAGATCAGGTGCCTTGAGGGTGGTACGGCCATGGACTGATCAGGCTTTCTCAAAAAGATTTGTTTTCCAACTTGTTACATGTACAGGTATAGTCTGAGCATTTAACACCTATTGGGCCATTGATCAGAGCAACTGCTCTATGAAGTTTCATGTAACCTAAGGGAGCAAACACCTTCTTCAACTTGCACTCCTTCCCTAAGAGCATGTATTTATTCAGAAACCTGCTCTGGTCTTGGTTGGTCAGTGAATTGAGCACTGGCCTGGAAACCAAAGGGTCGCCAGTTCAATTCCCAGTCAGGGCACATGCCTGGGTTGCTGGCCAGGTCCCCAGTTGGGGGAGCTCAAGAAACAACCACACACTGATGTTTTTCTCCCTCTCTTTCTCCCTCCCTTTTTTTCTGTAAAAATAAATAAAATATTTTTTTTTAAAAAAGAATAGAGCTCCCCCCACATATTAAAAAAAGAAAGAAAGAAAGAAACCTGCTCTGGAGATAAAGTAATGAAGAAAATGCTTTGATGCTTCAGTTCCTGACCAGCACACAGACATTCACAAATTGGGCTAACAGTATGAGGAAAGGCTCACGGTGCTAGGTGAAGCTGCAGCAGGAGGACATAATTCTGATGGGGGCAGGGATGTCAACAAAAAGCAAAAGTGACACTTAAGCTCAGACCTACCTAAAAGACGTCCCAAAGTTTGCCAAGTGAAATAAAGAAGAAGGCAGGAATCCAGGCAGAAGGAAAAGCACGTGTGAATATTCTGAGGCTATAACGAGTTAAACGCACCACAAGAACTGAAAAGCCAATATGGCTGAAACAGTGAGCAAGCGTGGGGGAGTGTTGGGGACAATGCGGCTAGGTGGAGAGGCCAGAGCTAGCCGGATCATGAAGGGCCCTGAAAGATGCAGTAATGAGCTTGGATTTTGTCATAGCAATCATGGGCTGCAGTGGATTCTCAGCAGAGTGACATGATCAGATTTGTCGTTTAGAGAGATCACGCTGACCAGGATGGAGAACGGTTTGGAGGAAACAAGATTGTGGGGCTACCCCTATCTTGTTCATCACTATAACCCTACCATCTAGCATGGGAACTGAACATAACTGGCGCTCAGTAATTGTTTGTGGAATGAGTGACTGTGAAAACAGAGGAGGTTACTACAGTAACCGAGGCTTAGGGCTGCAGAAAAGTTTTCTAATTTGAGATGTTTTGTAAGTCAGTTGTTAGGACTTAGTAAAGAATTGATTGAATGTAGTAGGGGTTTGGGGATGGGTGAAGGAAAGAGTCAGACAAGATTCCCATGTTTCTGGCCTGAGACAACTGTATGGCTGAATGAGATGGATAAGACCAGAGAAGGAGTGGAGAGAGAGGGTTCCCAGCTGACTATCAGATTCTCTCCCAGTTACCCCGACACGCGCGTCTGCGCATCAAAGAAACACCGGGCACAAAAGCCAGACGGAACTCTCTGCAGATGAAGGCAGTGACACCTTCTCCGCCCCTAGCTCCCCCAGATCCACGCCAGGCACTATGAGCAGGCTCCATCGGTAGAGTGTGCCCATCTAGTGCCCATCGGGGAAGGGCACTAGACCGGAAGTTAGGAATATGTGGATGATGGAACTGGCTGCCTTCACTACGTTAACTCCTTGAACTGATCTGAAAAGCAGTTTCCTAAGACTGTTGCGAGCCATCAACGCGTCAAGTTCCAGGCCCAAACTGCGTGTAATACCGCTCCCAGAGAGTCGGGCGAAATTTCCACGTTTCTGGAACTGCCTTTCCTCGGAGCGGAGCCTGTCCGGTCCGTCTCGCCCCGGGTCCGCCCACGTCCCCCGACCCGAGTCACGGCCTACCTTTCGACCCCGTAGCGGCGGCGCGCTGCGGCCCAGACTGAAGTCGGCAGGTAGCTTCTCTTTGCGGTCCCCGACAGCTGGACTTGGCCAGCCAGACCCAGCCGCTGCCACGGCTACAGGACCTGTTTACACAGAACGTCACTACTTGACACCGGAAGTATTTACATCCGACTAACCTGCAGAGCCTGCTGGGAAACAAAGGCCGGAGAAGCGGGCCGTCTGCCTACAAAATCCAAAGGCTTTTGCACCGGAAAAGCTTCCGGAAGTAGTCGAGTGCTCCCTGCGGAATATGGGCTGTTTCCTCTGGCCTGATTGGGTGCTGGGCATGCTGGGCCTTATAGTCTCAGGCTCCTGGGCCCGCCCAGCTGGGCGGCAACTCCAGGCGGGGTCCGCGTTGGGAGGATATGATTTCACAGCCTGGGATTGCGGTCGGACAGGCGGCTACAGCCTAGGGTCGGTAAAGTGTGGGCCTGCAACCCACCTGAGAAGAGAGGCGTCGCCGGGGACGGTGAGAATCGGGCCTGCCGATACCCTCGGGGACGGGATGACGGGCCCCGGGCTGGAGCAAAGAGAGCCCCACCTGGTCCTGGGGAGACGGGGGAGATGGAGAGCTCAGATCCCCCACTGGGGGTGTCTGTGTGTGTCAGATCTGGTCTCGGTTTCTCGATAGTATAGAGGGGTATGGGCTGGAGAAGACTACACTGGCCACAAAGAGGTTGGTTCTTAAATTTCTCCAGATCCTTTGGATGAAGCCTAAGACTTTTACACTTAGGATTTTTGCTAGACCCGCCCTCTCTAACCTAGATCGGCTCTCCCCACTTCCCATTTCCCCTGATTTGTAACTGATTGCTGGGTCTTCTTCCTTTAGGACCCCCACCTACTTCCACCGCCGTGGTTGTTTGCCCTTTATTCTGCTTGGGTTCACCTTAGCTTCACTGACACGGATACGCCCCTAGTAGCTTCAGGCATCCCCAGATATCCACACACAAAGTCCGGAAGGAAGAGCGTCGAGGCTGCCGGTGGAAACTTCATTCTCACTGAAAGTACTTTCTGGGCGTCACCTGCCAAAGAATTCCTGGAATTCATTGGTATGGGTATAATCGGAGCTGACGTCATCCAGGGGCTCATGGCAATTGCTTTGTAGGACAGGAATAGATTAATTCTGGATTTGTCTTTCTCTGTTGGCAACAACCTAGCCTTTGAGTTCCTTTGCTTTGGGAGAATATGTATGTGTGCTTTGGTCCTGGAGAAATTGGTGCTAGATACAAAATACATAGGGACGTGTTAAAACCTATTAAGGGGTGGATGTATTTCCGTAGGGAGGGCTGTGGAAGGTAATGTGATCTCATAGTAGTGTTACTTACTGATTGGACGGTCTTCTGGTGAGGGTTCATTCTATCCTTGAAGCAAATGAGAGTCTCCTGGACAAGCCATCGAAAGAATTCTGTACCTCACGCAGCGTCTGCTCTGGTCCTTCCTTGGATATTCTTCCCAGGGACCTACCTAAATCTTATCAAGAACGATTTCAGTATAACAACAAACATATATTAAATACTTCAAAATGTGTATGGCGGCCCTGGCTGGTATAGCTCAGTGGATTGAGCATGGGCCTGTGAACCAAAGGATCGCGGTTCGATTCCCAGTCAGGGCACATGCAGAATGAAGCAGTAAACTTGGGGAAACCAGTGCACTGCTTCTGGGTTACACTGTTTCCAAGAGATGATGTACAACTGTAAACTTCTGCACGTTGTGTGATTAAATGAAGTGATACCACTTTGTCTCCATTATCACCACTGTAGTCCAAGCCTTCACCCTCTCTTGCCTAGACTATTGCTTCCTCTGGTCTTCCCATTCTTTCACTTGAACCCTTACAATCCAGTCTCTCCACAGCAGCCAGAGTGATCTTTCCAAAATGTAAATAATTCAGATCATGTCAGTCCCCTGCTTAAAACTCTCCAATCCATTCCCATTGCAACTGGGGTAAGATCTGAACTCTTTAATATGATCTGGTCTTCCCTTCTTTCCATGCATCAGCCACTGAGGCCTCACCTCTGTTCCTAAAACAATGTGTCTGACTGATGTTTTGACACTTACCTTTCCATCTGTCTGGAATACTTCCCTGGCTGGTATAGCTCTGGATTAAGCACAGGCCTGTGAACCAGAGGATCATGGTTCGATTCCCAGTCAAGGTACATGCCTGGGTTACAGGCCAGTTCCCAGCAGGGGATGCACGAGAGACAACCATTCATTGATATTTCTCTCCCTCTCTCCTTCCCTTCCCCTCTAAAGATAAATAAATAAAACCTTTAAAAAAAATAGAATACTCTTCCAGACCTCAGCTAGAATGCCACCTTCCCAAAGAGGCTTTCCCTGGCCCTCTAGCTAGATTAGCACCTCTCCCTAGTTACTTTCTTAGTCACTGTTTTATTATGTTTATTGAATTTCACACTTTTGTAATTACCTGCATATTTATTTGTTTTGTTGTT